>JAHWFO010001074.1:2108255-2169746 GCA_023313115.1 Rhysida immarginata
CCCCCCCCCCCCCCAACCCCCAAATAATTCTAGTTAGACTTTCAGCGCATTTCTTGACAATAAAATGACAATAAAAAAGTATAAAACAAAGCTCCGAAAAATAATATTGTCGTCTAACCAGGGCAATATAAAAAGGTCCTCATACAGAAATAAGCAATGATACCAGAACTGTATCTTAAAAGTTTCTTTGGAACTTAATTCTTCGGCCCTTCTTTGTACACCAGATTTGGAAAACCAGGTGGCGGCAAATTCAAAGCTATGTATGTTACAGGCATAAAATTTCGTATTTTGCATGTGGGCTAGAGGATGGGTCACTTGCAAATGTGTGTTGGTGGTTTTTTTTGGTGGGTCAGGTATAACCTGCTCCGACCCTTCTGGGCACATCCCTGTTGACTATAATGAAATATGATGAAATGATCTGCCAAATTATATCATTAATCTAAAAAAACTCCTACTATAACCTGTCCAATGAAAGGAAAACTGGGCTTTAACAATTGAAATTGGAAATTTAACTGGACACGCCCAATTATTTTTCTTTCATTGGACAGAGTATAGTATCCAGTTACTGCCAAAGTAAATATAAGCGGCATCCTCCTTCCGCTTAACTTTTCATATACCCCAATTTAATATTTAGACCTACAAAAAAGACTGAAATAATTGTTTCTTTACCTTTGACAAAAAGATGTCTTATTGGTTTTTGACAACGTTTCTCGAGAAGAGATGCTTACAGGTACAGTATAAGCTAACAAGTCACCTCTTACAGCACCGCTGTAACCACCTACTATAAGTAACGTGTTGCCATTCCTAACTGATGTAACATGCGAAAAAGATCCTTGGCTAGTTGGGTTATCATTTCCTGAAATAAATACAAAATTGAAAAAAAAATAAGAGAATTTATTTGTCAGAATACCGGTATAATACAGGGTGTCTTGCAAAAGAATGTCTCATTAATTTGAATTAGTCCTGCTTTGCAAAACGGGCTTACCCGTCAGATCAAACAAGCTGCAGGAATAGGAAGTCTATTAAAATTTTTCAGAAAGGCTCTTTCTTGAGAGGAAATGAAGGGCTGTTACTACCCGAGATCCAGAATTACCTATCGAAGCATTTCCGACCCCCAGTTCATTGGCAGAAAATAAAAGGTTGCTTTGCCGATTTCTGTGTATCCCAGAAATTTGGTACGGCATTTTGATAATCCTGTATACTCCTAGAAATTTTATTATAAAAAAGAGCGCCATTTCCAGGACTATTGTGGTAGCCTATATTGTTCAAATATCTAACGTTTAACGTTATTTAAACCTTTTTCTTGCCATTTGAATGTTCCTTTTTACAAGGTGCTGCACAGCTGTTTTTTTTTTACTGCTTAATGGAACTCCTCTCCCCATTTTTGCTGTTGTTGATTCTTACCAGGGCTGTAGTCGGAATTTTTTTAAAGGGTGGAAGGCTAAAACAGAATATGTCCTCCAGTAAGTGATCTGTTTGAAAGAGCAGCCAATGTTTTTGGATAGGGTGAACAGTTCCCTTCTCTCAGGTCGGTCAACATATAAATACTTACAGCACATCTCCTGGCAACTGCCCAAGCTCTCTCGAATGACAATTCAATTCATTTCGGGTCATGGGCCATTCTTGCAATACCTGGCTCGATTTAGACTGTGTAGAAACGAACCAGTGGATCAGGCACCCACGATCCTGACCACCTTCTCAAAATTTGTCGAGATCCCAGAGTGGTGAAGGCCCGAGGTGAACTGGACAAAGCTCTCAGTGGAGATGGTAGCAGGCCATCACAGCTACAGTGTGACAAGCTGCTGCAGCATCCATCTCTCCCAGCCTTCCAGACATTTGTCACCGATACTAGTTCATTTGTTCATTTCCTCGATACTTTTTGATGAGAAACATAATAAATGCTATTGGTATTAAACAAGGTTGGTACTGCCTGTGCTACTGACTCCAGCACAAGATCAGAGTACACCATGCTGGAGTGGAAGGCGGACCTCTTCGGGATGAGGTAGTGGGGAGCGGGGAAACCAGCCGTGCCGGGCCGCGTCGCGCGAATAGTTGCCCAAATTTGGCTCGTGCTATGCAGTACCACGCCATTCAGCTTAGTTTGAGGTTCAATTTACGGCGTTGCTTGCGATTTGTGACCCCAAGTGTCTTATATCACTTTAATTGCCTGAATTTCATCTACTTCATAAGGAGAAAGGTTTACATGTCCCCAAAGGAGATAATTTACACCCTGTATAAAAATTCAGGTTCAGAGTGCATCTGTAAATGTTCTAAAAACTTTTAAACCACTTATCCGATTGAGCTCAAATTTGCCCCATATATTCGTTAAGATCAGAGTAAGGTTTACATGTCCCCGAATGACCTGGATTCGAACTAGAAACTACGAAAATAACACTCGTTGCCTCTACCAATTGGTTTGAATCCAGGTTGTGAAATTTTTCTTTCCATTTTTTCTAATAATATCAAATTCTAATCTTACATTACCTTCTTCTTCTCAGCCCACATCTCCCTGTAAAGTAGATTAGCATGTTACAATTTTCGGTATAATATCCGATTTTTATTAGTTACTTAAGGGTTTAGTAGGTTCATATCTTCCAGGAAGGTCAATATGTTTTTTAATGATTATCAATGTTCAAAGTATTGGCGATTTTACTTTCGATTGAAGTCATGTCCAAAACATTTAGGATATGATCAGTTGAAAGCAGTCGTCCAAAAAAAAGTAACAACCAGTCTGTTTACAATCAGTTGCACTAATCACAGCGAACTCCGAGGTTGGAATCAAATTGAATAAAAAATGTTCCAATCCATTTATGATAAATATAAAATTCTGGATGGATACATTCCACATCACAAAAACAAAATACATGTAGCATCACGTAAATAAATGACTAATCATAATAAAAGAGTTCACCTTTAAGGAATAGGTTTTTCTAATTGTTCATTTTAAATACAGGGTGTTTCAAAAAGAATCATCCGATTTAAAGAAAAAAAATTATAACTGTTCAGCTTTTAATTCGTTTTGATCGAATACTGTATAGGTAGAAAGAGGGGAATCTCGAGTTTCATGCAGTTCGAAAGCTAGCGCTAATGCTTTTCCTTCACCCACCAGATCAGTGTTTGTCAAGATGGCGACTGCACAACAGAAAGCGGCCTCCAAGATTGCCGAACTTCTCAGTATTTCTTCTTGTGGGGATTTATAGAAGACTGTTTATGTCCCTCCCCTTCCAGCTACATTACCCGAACTGAAGAAATGCATAACAATAGCCGTGGAAGCAGTATGCACACTGCTCGCTAAAATGTGGGACAAATTTGACTACCATAAAGACATGTGCGTGCATCCAAAGGTGGACATATTGAGAGCACCTATAATTTGGTTTGTAAAAAAAAAATCAGGTCGTTGCATATCAAATGTCGGATATCGAGGTGGGTTCCGCGCTTCAACACGGTTTCCACGTTTAGTAGCAAATACCCATAACAAAGGGGTATATTCCCAGAGATAAACCTATCAGCGACCAGCTGCCTGAAATTTGCATGTCTGCGATGATATTTAATAGCGTTTGAACCCAAGCGAAGATAATCATGAATTCATATGAATAATGTGTGATAATGCATTGCGAGTTCAAATTGAATCACACTGCATCCAACGCCTCTCGAAACATCAATAAGGTATTTGGTGTAGGCACCATAAATGAACATACTGTCCAACGTTGGTTCCGAAAATTCCGGGCGGGAGTAACGGACCTGGCAAATGAGCCACGCAGCAGACCGCCCAACATGTTGAATGATGCTGATCTGAAGCGATCTGTGGAAGAGGATCCGCCAAAAACTGTTCGGGACCTTGCAGGGGATCATGCTGCATCAGCGTCGACTGTCAGCAGACACCTTAGGACCATGGGCAAGGTGAAAAAGCAGGAAAAATGAGCGTCGGTTGGAAGTGTGTACAGAATTGCTCTTGCGCCATGAAGAAGCAGGGATTCTTGATCGCACTGTCACCTGCGACGAGAAGTGGCTCCTATACGAAAATAGGAAACGCGGTCAGCACAGTGGCTGGATGCTGATGAACCCAGCGCACGTTGCACGAATGACCATGCAGGTGCTATAGGCTGGGCTACGAGGTGCTTCCACACCCCCCGTACTCTCTGGACCTCTCCCCTACTGACTACCATCTTTTCCAGAGCCTGGTCAATTTTCTCCAAAGGAAAACATTCCTAACCCAATCAGACGTCGAAATTTATTGAGTCTTGTGACCATGGATTCTATCGGAGAGGGCTCGAGAAGCTGCCAAATCGTTGGCAGCAACGTTTGGATTGTAATGGAGGTAATTTCGAATAGCACATGTGAAGGTGTCCTTTCTAGAGGGCCATTAAAGATGACCTCTGCAATCCGACATTTGATATCCAACGACCTGATATATGATCACCCATGTAATATAAAATTAATCTTAAGTTTCTATGTTCAATAGGTTTCATAATACAGTGCTCCTTCTATATAATGACAAGTCCGTATAACGAAATATTTTTTCCGCAAAAGAAAAACTACAGGCTCATTCATGTGTGCAGTTTTTATTTTCCGGAAAAAACTTCAAATACAGACTTGCCGTTATAAATCTGGCATTATGTAGAGTGCCGTTATATAGAAGGAGCACTGTGTATGCATTTCATATATGGTGATTCTGTTGAAACACCCTAAATAATAGGAAAAAAAAAAAAAAGGTCAATAAAGTAAACTTTCGAATAATGCAAAAAAATCCTCCAATTAGAATTATTTAATTGAAATATGAATAACAGAAGAAAAAAAAAGATATCTATACAATATCAACATCAAATCAGCAAAACAATAATGAAATTCATATTAGGGTCTAGTATTGCATATTAATATAAAAAAAAAAGAACCAGGACTTCTTAAGCAGTATGGAGAGTAATAAATCATATGCCATTGTGACGACCGAGCCCCGTTGAATTGATTCATTGTGACGACATGAATTTTTAATAATTTTGAATGAGTTCCTAATAGTTCGAATGGGTGCCAAATAGTCGGGAGCCCTGATTCACCTTCCAACCGTATATCACAACGATTAGGCGAGTGGGTGGTCCATGCACTGGTGTTTCTCCAAAGTCTTAGGGGTGATAGACCGATAGGGGAATGGGTGGATAGAATAGAAAATCATAACGATCTTATAATAGTATAAACCTAAGTATTAATTTTATTCTAATCTTTTGTTTGCTCTCGAATTGATCTAAGAGTTACACTTTTGAAATGTAATATTCACTAATTTATAACTCTCTAATACTCATTAGTACAATAAATTTCAGTCTCTAATGTCACTCTCTGTATTTAACATAAATTATTCAATATAGATCTACTACGCAAATTCAATACACTAAATTTATACTAAATTTAGCTCTGAGATTGGTGATCGGAATCTTAGGTGATTAGGATTAGCCTAAGATTATTTGTTGAATCAGTTTAGCGGCAAAGGTGGGTGCTCTACTCGTGGCTTCTCTTCTCCTTGTCGTGGCTGTTGCTATTATCGGCGGCGGCTCTACTCTAAGTCTCGCGACGGTGTTGCTCTAATGATTTGGCTCTGAGGACGCTCTCTCGGCGAAGGCGATTGCTCTACTGTTACATCGTTAGCTGTGCGATCTCTCGCTCTCATTTCTCGGTGTCGTCTCGCTCTAATCATCCGGGGATGATCTCTGTCTTCTACTGGCTCTCTGCTCTAATTCTGCCTGACTTGGGGAAGACTTTCTGAGGAGGATCTCTCTTTCTCGTCCGGGGATGAAGAAACTCATCTCTCCCAAAATTCGGGACTATTTATACATGAAGAACACTAGTGCTTCTATCATTCTCACGATCCTCACTGGACCATGATAGGGTTGACACATACGTTAATTGCTCTCATTCGTTCTTCATCGATCACCTCACATCATGAGATGAGTGCAGGAGTCCATAAGTGGATGTTTTTCTAAGAAAACAATCGAAAACAATCTCACACTTGTACGAGGCCTGTGAGAAAAGTATCCGACCTAATTTTGTTTTGCGAAAACCTGATGGATTTGGATCGTGCGCGCTTGCATGAGCCGACCTTGAACCTTTGTGCATATGCGTGAATTTTTTCCCACCTCTCAATAGCGTCAATTGCTGGCAATCAGCATTAGAGGGAGGTAGTGTGTTGTGCTTCATTTTGATTTGAAGGAAAATGACGGAACGACTGGAGCAGCGTTACTGCATCAAATTTTGCCAGAAACTGGGCGATAGCCAGGTGGAAACCATCAGTCGTCACAGTGGAAGCATTCCTCGTCACCACGACCAAAGAAGGCCCGCCAAGTGCGCAGCAATGTGAAAGTGATGCTGACTGCTTTCTTTGACTCTCGTGGTGTGGTACACCACGAGTACGCACCACAGGGTGAAACAATCACCAAAGAGTACTACAGGGATGTCCTCCATCGCCTACGTAATGCAGTGCGGTGCAAGAGGCAATTGGCGCCTCAAAAACCAAACTTGATTCAGACTTTTTTGACGAAAAACCAGACTCTCGTGGTACAACAGGCTCCTTACTCTCCTGACCTGGCCCCCTGCGACTTTTGGCTGTTCCCCAAACTCAAGAGGCCATTGAAAGGAACGCGATTTCAGACAAGAGAGGACGTTATGGCTGCAACAACAGCCGAGCTAAACTCCATTCCAAAAGACGCTTTCCAGGAATGCTTCCAACAATGGCGGAACCGCTGGGAGCAGTTGTGTGGAGTCCCAAGGAGACTACTTTGAGGGTGATTAGGTTTCCAATGCTCCAGGTGTGTAATTTTTTTTTCCCAGCCGAAGGTCGGATACTTTTCTCACAGGCCTCGTACCTGACACCTGGTCAAAATCTGATGCAATCGCGAGAAATTGCTTTTTCTTGTCTTCAGTTGTCTCAAGTTGTCTTATTCTGTTTTTATAACAGATTATTATCTAAACTTTTTATAAATTGATTATAAGCCACATCTTTTAATATTATCTTAATAAATTCCGTATTATTCCTCTTTAGGATTAATTATCGCTTCACATTACATATATTCTTTAGTTAATTTATGCGAAATCATATATATTTTCAATAAAAGTGAGGGTGTGGGCTCTCACACCATATTGCCTAACAAGTCCCATTCTTTTTGTAATAATAACATTGTCATAATTATAAGCTTATAATGGAATGCATAAAAATACTTTTCACAGGTCTTCCTAATTTCATGAACTTTTTTAAATAAATCAAATCAAAACAGCTTCTTAATGAATTGTCTTAACTTAAATATTACATTCAGTCAAACAAATACCATAAAAAAGCATGGATAAAAGGTATGAAAATTTTTTTTTTACTCTAAGACTGAACCTAATTGTCATGCAGTGTTTTGGCATGATCCATCAACCAGTTTGTTTACAGCTTGGTTTTGTTGTTAGTCAACCAACAGTTATTTTTGAAATGGATAAAAATATTGTACAGAGTTTTTGTGTTAACAACAAAATTTTTCTTACTGAAGAATTCGAAAAAGCCAGATTTGTGGAAGAACAATTCTTGGATTTTGTACCATGATAAGGCACAGTTCCATGCAATTCGATCTTTGTGTGCGAAAGTTTGACCAACAACCCTATGAATGTCATCGCCCAAGCACTGTATTTGCCAGATGTGACTTTATCCTGTTCTCCGAACTCAAATTACCATTTCACGAAGATGTTTTGTATCCATAAAACAAAATTCGCAGACAAGGCCATACTGAAAAGCATTGTTGGAATCAGTATATCAGATCAAACGGGAACTATTTTGAAGTTGATAAAATAAACACGGATGATTTAACCAATATTTTCGTGTTTATTGAACAATTCACGGTATTTATTTGACTGAAGGTATATACGAGATATTTTGCAACATCAAGAAATCAGTGAATAAAATAAGAGGCCATTAAAATTCAAAGGTTTACCTGGAAAATCTTTATTAGAAGAGCTGATATTAACCCAAACGTGACATCCTAGGTGATAAAAATACAATTTTTGATCATAGCAAATTTCCACTTTGCTGTGAATGTGTGTATACCCTCCGTATATAACCATGTAATTCCCGATAATGTTAGCACTATGAAATGCTCGTTCGTGGGGAATATGATGATCAGAGTCGTGCTTAGTATAATTTAAAAAACTCCAATATTTTGTATCAATATTAAATATATGAATCTTTTCATTAAGTTTGCTGAATTTGGCAACATCAACAGCTACACCTCCATAGATAATTAAAGAACGACTTTCAAGATGAAACACAGTACTATGACCTACTAATCGACGATCCATTTCTTTGCCTCCGTGAGAATATATTCTTTCCCACGATAATGGATATTCCTTCAAATTAATTCTGTACATTTCTGAAGAAAATAATCCACTTTCATGACTCCCCCCAAATAAATATAAGAAGTATTCGTCAACAACCGTTAACGTGTGTTCTATTAATCCAGGTGGCTTCTTACCGCGTGTTTCCTGCAAAGTCCAAGCACCCTTTTTAACATCATACAACCAGAGTTCATTCGGAAACGATTTGTTTTCAATTTTACCACCATACACAACTAGGCTATCTCCATATGGAACCATTGCATGCCCGTATCGAGGACTAGGACGAGAAGCATTTCTGAGTTGTTTCAAAGTTCTCCAATCACTAGAAGAAAAATTATACATAACTAAGTCATCTAAATATTTATTGAGCGTGAATCCTCCAAACACAAATAAACAATCGTATAAAGGTAAATAGGCGGCTGCATGACCAGTTCTTGCTATCAATCCAGTTTCTGTAGGAGCCAGTAAATGCCACTTATTGCCTGTATTGTCATTGACATCGAGACTACAGTTCTGACCGGAAAATCCAGACTTACAAACACACCGAGCAGGAGCAGGTACGCGTTGACACTTTCCATGTCCCTTAATCTCGCCACAGTCATCAGGGCAGCGATGAATTGAACAGGCTCTTCCCATCCACATATTATCGCACGTGCATCTGTTTTTTTCACAGTGACCATGTTGACTGCAATTAAAAGGGCAATTGGTAATACTATATTCGGCCAAAAATCCTTCCTGAACATAGTTTGTATCACTGAAAAGAAGGATCAGCATCTGAAAAAGAAAATAAGTGTTTTAATTTTTTATTCTACAGTATTTCAAATTATTTGCATTACAATTCATATGCTTACAGTTAAGAGAGGTGAGATGCTGTTAAGTAAAATTTTCCAAAGTTTTAAACATACAGGGTGTCCCAAATTAATGCATACACTCTTTGAAACGTTATAACTCGCAACGAAATGAGACAGAAATACAAGGTTTGCTGTATTTTATTCCTTAAACTTCCTTAAGCTCGTACATGTTCAAAATGTCCACCTTCTGTCACAGTACACCCCCAACACTGACGTCGAACAGAGTGACATACCGACTGGATTGTATAATAGAATATCATTGATGGAATAAACACTGGATTTGACAATACCAATTTCATGAGAGCATTGCCTCACTGACTTCTTTGGGGATCGTGCAAAAACCTCCATGACTGCATCAACACTCTCGTTATATCAGTGGAACTTCTCTTTCTTCTGCACCAACCTTTCAACACATCTTTCACCACTCCTTCGGCTTCAAACTTGTCTCCGAGTTTTGTTATTGTTACCCTTGTTGGCGGTGATATACCAAATTCAACTCTCCAACGTCGTTGAACCTCAACAACATTCTCCATTTCCAATAACATTTCACTATCCACTTACGTTCATCGAATAAAGTCTCACTGTCATTTTTGTTTATAAACAAACGAACAACAATGAACGTGTTGCTATGCTTTTCCAGTGTCATCTGGATCATACACAAGAAACCTTTCATTTCGGTGCGGAACTATAACGTTTCAAAGAGTACATACATCCATTTGGGACACTGTATATCATAAAGAATTGACTTTTTTCTCGAATTTCCATCCACTTGTTTCCAATGCCAAAGGAAGCCAGCACAATAGCAACATTTCTAAATAAAAGGGCAGCAACCTATCAGAAGTATATAGCTTCTAAAGGGAGCTGCTATTTTGTTTGTCTGCCATTTTTGATGAGAAATGCAGCCCTACCCTGGTCTCACCGATTCCGGATTTGAGGAGTTTTACTATAGCAATTGAATTAAGCACTAAATCAAAAATATTTCATATAACTTTTAAAACCATCCCATTCTTTTCAGTGTGTCCATATGGATGAGATACACTGCTTTGCAATGAAATTGCCCCACCCACAAGGAGTTATCCGAATGAGCCAAAAGTAGGGATACAGCAAGAGATACATATGAACACACCTTTATTACATTACAGAGCCCAGACGTGCACTCGTTCATATAGGGTGTCAAAACGGAAAGTGGCATCAGTAGGTTGAGGCACCACCTCTAGCGGAAATGCATTGTTCCAGCTGCAGGTGTAGGTGATCATACAGGTGGCGAATGTCATCTTGGGGTACATCTGCCTGGTGAACCTGCTGTGTCAGTTCATTCAGATTGCGGGATGATCGCAAACGACGTCGCACCATGTCCCACACGTGCTCAATTGGCGATAGGTCTGGGGACCTCGTGGGCCATGACAGGCAGTTGACATCATGCAGACATGCCATGCTCATGTTTACCGTGTATGGTCTGGCATTATTCTGCTGAAAGACTGCGCCATGTATGGTGTGCAGAAAGGGCAGTAATCCGGGCTGCAGAATCTCTCTTGTCAGGTTGCCTTGAAGGGTGACTAAAGGTGTTCGGGTATCGTAGCCGATGGCACCCCAAAACCATGATCCCGGGTGTTGGTCCACGATGGCAATACCGGATGCATTGTTCATTGGCATGTTCCAATGGTCTGCGCCACACCTGTCCGTGTCTGTCGTCGGTGTCCAAACAAAAGCAGGATTCGTCGATGAAGACCACCGGGCGCCATTCCATTGATCAGCCCACTCGTTCACGACACCACTGCAGACGTATCTCATTGGTGCTCAGGTGTCAAAGGAAGACACACTAATAGATGCCTGGCAGACATTGTCGTGGCGTGTAACCAGTGTACTATTGTCGCTATTGACACTGGAGCAGTACCGGGAATAGTGATGTTGTCACGCAGTTGCCGCAGGGTGATGATTCTGTCCGCTAGCGCTGTTTGCAGTATCTGCCTATTGGTACGAGCTGACGTGCTTTTCAGGGCCCCAGAGCCTGGTCTTCTGGCATGTGTACCTTCCTTTCACCATTGCCTCCAATATCGGCCTACGGTCCGTTCGTCCCGCGACACATGGACAGCAATCCATCTGGTTCACCATCCAGCCAATAATCCGACCTCGTTCAAAGTCCATTAATTGCGTGAACAGTTGTCGTTGTCGTCGTCGTCGTCGTCGTCGTCGTCGTCGCGGCATTGAGACCGTTGTGTGGATTACAGTACTGTACGTTCACCAGGCACCCGGGCACCCTGTATCAACCCAAATGGTCATGTCCCATTAGCATGCATCTAATCATTTACTAGTTGGAGATAGACAACACCCCCTCCCCCTACTAAATATGGATAAGGTCAGATAACTCCTTGTTTGGTGGGGCAATTTCATTGCAAAGCAGTGTATTGAAACAAAAGTAGAAAAAAAAATTCAGAAAAAATCGATATGATTAAAACATTTTTTTTACCTTTCCTGAAGTTGCATACATAGGAAGTGGCAAAGTATTTCCACTGAAGCTTCCTAATAATCGACTATTATAAGAATCTCCATCATATACAAACAAATAATCATAAGAACATTCCGTGATCATTTTATGAAACTTCAGATTGATAACTTGTCCAGGGATTGGAGCTGAAAAACAAAATCACAGAAAGGCATGAAACAAAATATAAACTCTACTTAAATATTCCATTTTAACCCCATCACAACATTTTTTTTTAAATATTCATTCAGAAATTTGCATCATTCAAAACGTTCATTTAAACACAAATACAGCCGAACCCCGTTATTACGAAATTCAGAGGACCCGTAAGTTTTTTTGTAATATCTGGTTTTCGTAAGAATCAAATCTAAAAATTTTTGTCAATCGTTTATCTAAGAAAAGCACGTGTAATTGATTATCAAAGTTTGCTTACATGAATGAATATAGTTTTTTGTAACGCAGAGGTATACACAACTGAAAAGATCTGGTGGAATATCATTGCGTATGACTTAATCTTCTCTAAAATTGACAATACGCTTATTAGACGGTGGAGATTTTTCTGTCTCATCGTCATCGTCACCCTGCTTCTTCTTCGGATTCACCATCTTCGTTTACATTTCGACAATGCTCCACTATGTCGTCCATGCTCAAGAGATCTTCAGTCAGAAGATTTTCATCAATTCATTTGGTCTGCTTTTGTCCAGCATCCATTGTGCAAATCATGTCTCAACACCATCTTCTTATGGAATCCAAAGATTGCGAATGTGATATTGCGTTGGCTGTCAGCAACTTTACCGCCAAATTCTTGAAAGATATGGGATATGGACAACTGTCAATAAATAAAATGGCTCTTCTCTTCTCTTTCTTCGGCTCATTGTCCTATATATTAAGATATCGATGGAAAATACTGGAAAACGTGCTTTTAGAATCTGTGCCCTTGCAATGACATTGCAGGTCAAATGACATCAAGTTTTACGTTACTTCTCTCATCAACTAGTTCCCTCGTGCAGATGGAATACAGGCTGAAAGAAGAATCAGAAGACTATCAGTTCATCCCAATTCCCAACACAATGACTTGAAGAAAAAGTCGCCCCAGCTTTTAATGCAAAATCAGCCAGAAAACTACTACCGTAAATCCTATAAAGGGTTGTTTCTTTAGATGAAAAGTATATCAACACAATTTTAGCCGAGATCCTACACATCACCAATGGTTTTTTTTTACATGCATTTAGGTAATCTTAAAAATTTCAAACTGTATATCCACATTATAACGGTATAAATGACTTACTGCGAGAGCAATTCAATAAGTAAGTTGCATGAACGTTGTATACAGAATGAGATGAACCAAAACAGGTGATATGAGCCACAGTCCATCAGTTATTTTTCAACATATTCACCACCCACAGTGACACCAATTTTAGGATCCCTGTCTCATAGAATGTCGTCGGCTGTGCTTTCAATCACTGTCGCACAACTTTGTATCCGCAATGTTGAAAGTCGTGCTGTACAATATGCGAACATATCCACCAATGTCTGCAGGTGGATCCAATCGTCCTTCTTTATGGCCTCATCAATAGCTTGGCAGCTCAGGATGTTGTCCCCATACACCCGTTGCATCACTAACCTTAGTCAGTCGGCATGTTCCTCTCGTTTGCCATCTGCTGACGGGAGATGCAACCTGGCTTGTCCCCGCCACTTTCAAATTTCGGTTGTATAGGCAAGGCCATACCCAGGAAAGGGGGCTGCACACCCCCCCCCCCCAAAAAAAAAATTGGCCACCATGTCAACTAAATCTGTTACTTGGGGACCTCCCCCCCACAAGCAAGATTGGGCCACCCCCAAGTAAAATCCAATTTCAAAAAGTTTAGAAACCTTTTACAAAAGAACCGTCTACCACATTTGAAATATTTTTCATAAAACTGAACAAAGTTCTGCAAATCTTGCACGTGCACTTTAGTCCAATTCAGTGAATCTTTGCCAAGCAGTGACTTTTGATAACCTTTTTTGAAGATTTCTGGATCACTAACCAGGCATTAGTGCACACTCAAAACTGATACCTCCCACTGAGGGCATGGATGTTTGCATTTGATCCTTTACTAACAAACTTGAAAGACCAAACAATGTTTTTCTTCTCCTCAATGGTTAACTGTGTTGCTTTATGCATATTTGTTATTTTTAACAGGTAAATAAGATGATGATTCCAACAAAGGGATAAATAGTAAGGTGTCGTCTTCAATGGAGGAGTCATGCTTGAAAAAGTAATTGTGCCACAGAACATTTGCTGTCGCTCCGGTCAGCGACGATTGCTTTTGCTGTCAATTTTTGTTTGAAATTTTTTCGGCGAAGCTAACATGCACATCCAATGGCTCTGCTCACGTGCATAGTAGCTTCACGCTAACGACAACGGTCGATTTATACATCGGTTTCAATCTTTCAATCCAGCTACTGAAGAAATTGTGCATTTTTTGTGACAATATTTTAGAAGAACAGGCTTTTCGCAGGAGCAATAGCTTTGAACAAGCATGAAAAGCGCATCATTAAGGGTTTCAGAGGCCGATGAGGAACGCGTTGTCGGCCTTGTCAGCCTCGAGGAATTCAAAATTACATGCAATATGAAAGAGCATTGTTCCAATTCGAAGGTTTCAAATGTGCATCAAGTTAGCTGAAAATTTCACAGCATTTTTTAGATAATTCAAATAAACTTGAATGTTCTTGTATATATTTCAGTTTTCTAGAAATAAATATCACATGTGTACACGGTTCTTTTGTGAAAAGGTTTCTAAACCTTTAAAATGTAGTTGTATTGGTTGATCTAGCAAACAGGATTTTGGACTTATGCTGTGATGCTTTTCCATAACGTGTAATTCAAAGTATGGTATGGTCTAGGATTCAACTGAAATTGATCCGCCAGTTGTTTAATCCTTAAGAAATTGATTGCCAGTTCTTCCCCCACCTACTTAATTAAAGTTTCTTAGGTGCATACACCTATACTTTCCACAGGAAAGTTGCTGTCTCCAAGGGAGTTTATGGGTAGTCGGTTTGTGCCCATTCAAGACACATAGCCACACTATGCTGATAAATTTTACTAAATTTGTTCACTGATAGCTGAATACTGCAGACACCTTTTCCAAATACTGTCGATGACGTGGTTGCAAAGTGCGATTCCTAAAAAACTTTGTCATAAGCATTGCATTTGAAAATCTTCGAGTTTATTCAGGTCTGATTTGAGCAAGATCCATGTTTCTGAGCCAAAAGAGGCAAATCTTGGCTTTCGAAGTCATGTTGGTCCTCTTCATCATGAACTATTTGGGGAAATGAATGCTGCTTGCTTAACTCTTATGGACTGCCACTATGCATGACACTTTCTTCTGCTATACTAATTACCGCAGATACTTCAAATGCAGCACCTACATGATCTGATCACCTTCAAAATAGAGAATTAATTTCAACCTATCAGTTACTAACACCTTGGTCTTGTTTGCATTAATTTCCAGGGTGTAGGGCAAGTGCTGAGTTGATTACAGGAAGGATGTTCATGATCTTAGCACAATTATCAGTAAAAATGATGTCAGCAGTCTTTCAGGTCCTGTCTATTCCAGGATAAACAGGAATGCTTATGTCATGATGGCATTGATTATGATGTTTAAGACAGTGAAAGTGGCCACGTCTCCTTGGCTGATTACTGATGCAAATGGTGAATGTTTCCAGTAGGTTGTTCAAGATTTACACGTGGCTAATTGCAACACTGCACACATTTTGGAAAAGTGTGATGATTCTCCATAGCATATGCTTGCTCTCTAGTATTCCCCATAAGGCAGCCAGTAAACAAAATGTGATGGTTTGCCGCCCAAATTAGACTTATTACATGAGCTGATAAACGATGACGATCTGATCACAACATCCTTTCCTAGTTCAAAACAGCCCACCTGTTCTTCTTGGCTAGCCTGTTCTTGGCATTTTTGCAACTGTGCCTGAATGATCTTCATGGAAACCATGTAAATGATGGAGAGAAGACATATTTCTTAACAGTTCTTTGCATTCCCAGTTGTTGCCTTTTTATGGATGGGCACAATAATGACTTTCCTCCGTGCAAGTGGTACTAGTTCCATGAGCCAGATGGTTTGGATGAGGTGAGTGAAGTAGAATATCAATCACGCCGATATTCTCCCAATCTTGATCACTTCCTCAGCAACATGATCCACTCCTGACTCTTTCCCATTCTTAATGATCAATTGGTTATTTTCACTTTGCCCAAATGTTGGTTTGGCATCATCATCCTATAAAGGGGTGGTGAATCTATCGGTAATCCCTGAAGTGGGTCATGATAGTACAGTTCTTCAAAAACTTCACTCCACCATTAAAAACATTTGGCAGGTGATTGCACATGGGTCTTGTTGTCAATTTTGCCTTCACGATTCATTCTTCTTAAGGTGTAATATTGGTGTCATGCTCATATGTTGATGCTGCCTCTTCTCTATCTGATGCCAGTGTACTTTTTATGGACTTTACCTGCTTATATCCTCCTGCAGTCTTTGCAATCGAGCTGCCAATAACATTTATAATTGACCAATTTTGCCTGCTTTAATTTATCGTACCATGTTCCAACACTTGTCCGATATCCGTCGTTGCATCTGATTACAGACAAGCGGGCATAGAAATCGGGCATACTGGTTGGTTATAATTAAAATTCCCCGCTTTTGCGCAGGCTGCAGACTGCGTTATTGCACGGACAGAGTTGGAAGAGCATCTAGTTCCACCTTATACATGATCTGTTTCAGTGAATTTCTTGATTGAATTGATACAGAGTTTAAAACGGCGGATGCGTAGACAAAGCAAGACGCTTCAAAATGAGCTGAAGCACACGATGCTGTTTGGAGTTGGATACCAGTTCCCTCGCTGTCAAAAACTAATCCCCTGTTTTTCAATCGATTTCGATTGTGGAAATCTATGAAACGTGAAATTTCTATCCAAATATCTATTTGCACATCCAAACAGAGAACAAATTGAAGGCATTCTGACATAAAACAGGTTAGCGAAATCTTACGAAATGTAGAATCGTTTGAAATGAAATTAGAATCGAAAGCGACTAGAATCTCAGCGACGAAATTCCTCAAGGTTCTCACGGCAGGAAATGCCATCTTGTTCCGCCGTGTGCTCTGGAGAAGGGATGGATGATCAGACGGCCAATTATCAAATTTCCGAGGCATTTTTCTTAATAAAATATTAGGATAAATTGAAAAATTTTGAATAATATACAGGGTGTTTCAAAATTACACCACCAAACTTGGCAAAACGTTAGAGGGGATCAATTTGAACATCTTTTGTTAATAACCTTTTATTCTAAAATGATTCTGCAGTCAACTGCAGTACGTGGATTCAATTAATTAACATGAACGGAAACACTGTTAACCTTTAACACGTTTATTCACATCATTACAAAGAACATTAATTAGACAAGTCAGTAATGTCTTATTACTACATAATGTGCTCGAAACGTCGACTACCTGTTTCAATGCAAGTCTCACATCGTCGTAACATGGAACGGTTGATGCGCTGAAACACTCCAGGCATCTCGTTTACCATCGCTGCAGCAGCCACCACACGTGCCACAAGATCTTCCTGTGACTCAATAGGAGTTTCATAAACCACCCTTTTCATATGTCCCCAGAGGAAGTAGTCCAGGCGTGAGGTCAGGTGACCTGGATGGCCAGTTAATAGGACCTCCACGACCGATCCATTTGTTTGGAAATCTTGCATCAAGGTAATCACGTATTTCCTAGGAGAAATGGGGTGGTGCCCCATCATGCTGGTACAACATGTCTCGGCGAACTCTCAGTGGTATGTCTTCCAAGAGTTCTGGTAACACATGCTGAAGAAACATGTTGTACGTATGCTCAGTTAAGAAAGTGGGCATCATGTAGGGCCAATCAATTGTTCATGCACAATTCCACACCAAACGTTAATACTGTAGCGCTGTCGATATGCACGGAGAAAACGTGTGTGTGGATTCTCATGGGCCCACAGGTGTGCATTGTGTGAATTAAACATTCCCTCTCGTGTAAACATGGCTACATCTGTGAATAATACACATGATGGGAATGTAGGGTCCGTGTGATTTTGTGCTAAACACCATGTTGCAAATGCTTCACGAAGAGGGTAGTCAGTTATCTTCAATGATTGGACCTTTTGCCGGTGGAATGGATACAGCAAATTCTCGTGCACAACTCTCCAAACATTAGTGTGTTTCACACCCAGGTTGTGCGCTACTGGACGTACACTTGTTGTTGCAGAATCTCGTCCTGTAGCGCTATGTTCCTGTTACGTGGTCGTCCTGTGTTGCCCACGTTCCTGGAGAAAGATCCTGTTTCACGAAGTCGCCGATGCAGATTCGCGAATGTCTGATAGTAATGCACACGTCTGGTGGGGTATCTTTCCTGCTACAGCCTAACTGCAGCTCTCCCATTCCCATTGGCTGCTCCAATCACGAAATGCATGTCAGCCAATTCTTCATTTGAGTACGTCTGCATGCTGTGCTTGCAATGGTTCCAATTGACAACTAAACTTTACAATTGCTTTCTGTACTAACTATGTGTCTAATTGCATACTACTGTATGGATTTAAAGGAATGAACCATTATTTCTGTGGTGGGTAAATTAATGTTATTCAAAACATTAAGCAATACCGTCTTTTTGCTAAAGGGACTCCGAATAAGCAGGATGAAACAGTGGAATCTTTGTACTGTAGCTGACTGCACAGTCATTTTAGAATAAAACGTTATTAACAAAAGATGTTCATATTGATCCCCTCTAACGTTTTGCCAAGTTTGGTGGTGTAATTTTGAAACACCCTGTATATACTTCATTAACCTGAATTACTGTTATGATGCAAAAAAAATAAAGTCGATTTTTTCTGTGGAGTTTACCTTTAAATTAAAGGATGGCTTAAGTTTGGATAAATATCTACTTATGAAAAGGACTGTTATTCTGTTATCAAACTTGCAGATTAAGGATTGTTATTCTTCAATATTATATTTTTGTAAACTGACTGATATGTTGATCATTTTGTATTCAGAAAAAAAACAAACAAACTGAATTCATGATATAATACAATTTCAATGTTTCAACCAATATGTCCCTTTTCTGCTTCCCAACTTATAATTTTTTCAACTGTATAATTTTTGCAACCAAGTTGTGCAATTACGAGGGGATGCTGAAAAGTCCTAAGCCTGACCAGGAAGGAGACAAGCTATAGAAACAAAATAGGCAGCTTAATACACTTTTTGGAACGTCATCCAACTTTTTCAAACCATTAAAAAAAAAAATTCGCAGTTTGTTCGTCGAAAAATGCCTCCGTGGCAGCAATGACTTCCACAATGGATGCAAAATGGCGACCTTTCAGGTGTTTTTTCAGGGAAGGGAACAGATGGTAGTCTGACGGAGCCAGATCTGGAGAATAGGGTGGATGGTCATTGCACTAGATGCCCAGTTCAGCTAGTTTCTGCAAGGTTGCATGTGCCTTGTGAGGAGGCGCGTTGTCCTGCAAGAAGAGGATGCGTTTTGTGACCTTCCCGTGGTGTTTCCCCTTCAAAACCTCCTTCATTTGCATCAGCAAGGACATAATATTGTGCGTTGATGGTCTGGCCTTTTGGGAGGTAATCAATTAAGAGGATTCCATCTTTATCCCAGAATAATGACGCGAAGACTTTTGAGCCGATTTTTGGTGTTGGAATTTTTTGGAAACTACTGTGCTCCCATTCCATGGACTGTTGCTTGGTCTCAGAGTCATGGTGGTATAACCAGGTTTCGTCCATGGTTACCAGTCGTGAGAGGAAGTTACTTGAATTGTTTGTAAACAACTTCAACATCTCCTTAGATGAGCTAATGTGCTAACCAATTGCGCTACTGGGAACGTGAAAGCTTGACATAATGATAATCATTTTATTATTGTGAGATGTACGCGAAGTCAACCCCTTGCCTTTATGGCTGTATGAGATCTAACAGATGTTTGACGCTAACAACTTCATGAACCTGCTCCTGATGTTAAAAGAGCGAAGATCGCATTTTCATGGTTGCACAAAACACACTATTTTAGCTTTTATTTATTAAAAAAAAAACAAAAAAAAAATCCAAACTAAAAGAACCAGTTATCATTAAACTTCTTACCCGAAATTATTACTACTATTCTTCGCAAGCGTGCCTATCGCTCGCTGGGCTTTTTCCTGCACAACACCTTTACAAGAGTCTTGTCTTGCCATTATTAATTTACTGCTGCATAGTTTGGAATGGATGTGCTGCTTCTCACCTTAATAGACTTGTTCAGCGCATCTTCCGACACTTATCGTCTCATCGCTTTCCAGATCGCAATGATCTTTCTATCACCTCGCTTGAGCAACTGAGAAATCAACCTGATCTTAGATTTCTGCATTGTATTGTGCAGAACAAATTTAACTGCAATTTTATCTCGAAGATCTATTTTGCGGTGCCCAATCTACGACGGCATCATCAGCAATACACCACTCTACTTATGCAGTCTCTTCGCTCTTCATTATTTAGGATCCAGGAACTGTACAACAGACATCAAGATCACAGTGACATCTTTTGCTCTAAGACATTTACTGTTTACACACTTCTAGAACTATCAACATTCCACACCTGCTGTCATCATGTTGTTAGTATTGTAACAGATATGTACAGCTCTATCTCATCTTTATTTTATATATTAATTGGTTAAGTTTTTATTTTTCTTATGTTTTTCTTTCTTTTTTGTATTTTACTCTCTTGTAACTGAGTTGGCGCAAGCTGTTGGGTACGAATAAACTAAATTGAATTGAATTGAATAGAACATTTTTAGTGTCAGTGATATTTTTAATGTCAATTGCCCTTTAATGATGTATTTTACTTACAGTCGACCCTCAATATAAGGATCCCTGATATAAGGATAATCCGCTTATAAGGATAAAGAGTCACAGTCTCGGTTTTCTGTAGCTGATTTCAATGCATTTTAGGTCCGCTTAAAAGGATACCAGATAAAAGGATAATCCACTTATAAGGATAAATTTCTATGCTAAAATTTGTGTTGAACTCCGCTTAAACGGATAAAAAACTCATAAACGCATTGTGATGTCATTGCCAGACACATTCTGTATAATAGCCACTTTATTGTCTCCCTCTAAGCCAATGGGTGCTACTGCCTAAAATTGCTGATTGGTCAGTAATAGCACTGCATTCACTATTTATCTCTGTAAGGGACCATTTGGAATTCAATACACTTCACTGCTCGAGTGTCGATTGGAATTTATCCTCCTCTGAAGACTCCCAGCTTCCTCGCAAAAATTAAGTGACTGGTTTTTGTACATGTATAGTGCAATTATTTTTTCTTTTATTGATTTGTTTTAATTTTTAAACATGCTTACGAATAGCATTTAGATAGCTTTAATGTAACTTGTCCTCTGAAAAACGTAAAACCTTATCTTTATAGGATCGTGTTGAAGTTCTTAAATTGTTAGATTCTAATGAAACTCAAGCAAGCATTGCTGAAAAATTTGGTGTAGGACAAGCTGTGGATGAAAACCCGCAACTCTGGATAAAAGGATACTCTGCTTATAAGGATAACTTTTTCCGGTCCCGAGGGTATCCTTATATCGAGGGTCGACTGTTACTAACACAAAACTGACATCTTACTCTTTCCTGAATTCTTTTAACATTAATGGGGTAATTATATTAGCGTCAAAACTGAAGAGTAAGGCTCTCCATAAGGGGATAGTTCATCAGAAAGTTCCTCGTGACCTCCTAGGGGAAAGTGGAAGACGTGCACTGCACGAACTGTTGACAATTAAGACTGATGGGGGGGGGGGACAGAGTGAAATCGCTGTTCTGTCCACACGGTTGAGGACTCTCAAGGGGGGCGGGGGAGGCGCTACGCAGAAGGGGACGGGGCGAGGGGAATGTTAGTACGGGTTACCCTTTTTACCTGCGACCTTAAGTCGTCTTCAGTTTGCCTAACCACAAACATCAACCTGGTCGTGGCAAAATGCTTCTCACATAGATTCATCATCGCCAAATGGACATGTCAAGAGTTCCTCAAACAGCTGGAGATACGATCGAAGGGAAGCCTAAATCAGAGGGTAAGAACAAAACCCAATAGCGTAAGCATATTCTAATTAAATTAATCGATAGATTCTTAAGTGCGTAGTTATATTCAGCTTGCACCCAGGAGTCGATCAAGAGAGGGAAGTACAGTATCTGACTCGTCTTCTAAATCTGACTTCTATCCATGGACGCAACAATTCCACTTTCATCCAGGGTAAATGCAAGTGGATTCCTACCGCTTTCATATTTTTAATACCATGGCAGACAGAAAATGTTCTGTCTCACCAGTCCTCAGAAAACATCGTCATCACTTCAACAGACACAGGCCGAGAATAAACTTAAGTTTTTCACCAACGTATTCAATGCTCGACCCGTGCTTCATCATTGTTTTGCGCTTGTTTCTTCATTGTTGGCGTTCAGCTTCTCCGAAATCCTAAGTACAGACGTCGATGCCTCAAGGGAACAAAGGTAACGTAAACAATCCTTCCAACAGCACTGTCAAAGTTCTACAAGAATCGATTGGGAAATAGTAATGTTTTTTCACAATTGTCGTAATATAGATCAATAAAAGACTAGACTAAACGTTGTTCATTTCGTTTTTGTTAAACATAGATTGCTGGGAGTGGGTCGCAGTGAGGGTGATCACAGGAAATTGACAGAAACCGAAGAAGAAACTATTCCAAAATTTTTGGGGCGTTATATTGTGTGTGTCTATCTAGCATTTCTCAAAAACGGTTGGGCGTAGAATGTTGAAATTTTGTATTTAGGACTGTTGTAACATGTAGTTATGCTCCTCGCATTTTGATTGTAATCGGCTGGGCCAAACATGTGTTTTGGTCGTTTCCCCAACTGATTTCCTTTCACGTCTATGGAGTTCGATTGCGTGGAGCAGTTTGCAGAGTTCATTCTAGACTATAAAAAAAAAGGGCAGGGTGCTAAGGGCTAAAAAGGGCACGACGTTATCAAAAAAGGGCATTATGTTTTCAGAAAAGATTTTTTTTCTATTAAAAATGCCCAGTTCTTTTTGAAGTTCCTTAACCCTTTACAAAATTTTTAGATTTTTCTTTGCGGGCGCATTTTCGGGTATCAGGGCACGTGATCAGGCTCAAAGCGCAGCGGGGTGGAAATTTTTCATCAAAACAACAAACAGGGTGGCGCGCCCCGTAAACCCTGCCTAAAATGAACCCCGAGTTTGTGACGTCAGAGTTTAAAGTACTCTATTTGGAGAACTAAATTTGAAGAGTTTTTAGACAACAAAGAGAGACAGAAATTCGCGTGTCAGGAATAAAAACGAGAATTTCCCCCCCCACCCCAAAAAAGCACTCAATAAAGTATCGTACAAGGGAGTCTTGTGCTGCCCACAACAGATTTTTTTGTTATATCAATAATAATTATTAAGTTTATAACATTATAATAATTTTATAGTTCGAGCTATGCCAATAGCAAATTAAGGGTTAAATTCTTATACGAATGCAACTGATCTCAAAATAACGACTAAAATCGAAAAAAAATTTCATTTTTTTTTTTTTGCTTTATAATAAACTATTAGGAACCAAACAACAATAATAAAAATAGATTTTAACATCCCTATAGAAATTTTATTTATAAAAATACGTATTATTGAAAAGGTAGTCAAATCGACCGGGGTTTCTAGAAAGCGTTATTCGGGAAGGTTTTGTAAGGTCAAATTGGCGTTTCGAAGCTTGCTGTTTACTTTCTTTTTATTCAATTAACATCACTATTGCTAATAGTTGGAATTCTGAATTAAAAAAAAAAAACAAGGAAAAAAAAAACTAACACACTGGCACAGATCACAGAAACAGATAGATTGCATTTTACTTATATGTTTGCATTGGAGAACTTTCAGGAGTGAATCATATAAACAACATCCTGCTTTAAAGGATGTTGTTACCTATGGTTAAAGAAAATAAAAATAGAGATCTCATATTCAGTCGTGACATCATCATAAACTATTATTAGTGTTCTGGTTTAAAAACACCATCAAAAGAGACATGTCTGTGGGGGTTAAATCAACAATAACATTAGAAGGGATCATCGTATTGAAATGAATTTCTTCATTAAAAAATAAAGATTAACTTAATGTATAAACAATTCGGTTTACTATTTAAATGCCGTTCTCTTAGCGTGCATAACATTCAATTTAAATAGTAATCAAATGATAAAACAGAAGGAAACTCGATAGTACCTGTAATGAGCCATTCGCAGTGAGAATCCTGTGGGTACTTTTTCTCTCCGTCGGTCACGATGCCCCAAGAAGAGTTAAAAATTTGCCGAGTTTTGCCACAATCGTGTGTCATGCTGAGTGCATGAGAGAGCCACATCCCATAAATTTTAATTATTAGTAATAGACCTAGCACCCATAGAGATCGAACCAAGGCCGTCATTCTGAATGAAACCAAAAACAGTCAGAAAACATTTTGCAACGTTTTCTTGTCCTTCAAATGAATACTTCAGTAAATCCATACATCAATTCCGTGCAATCCTGTTCCAATAATAAAAACATCGATTAACAACACCAGAGCATAAATTTTAAAAAAAAAAAACCGAAAGGCAATAACGATCGGTGAATTAGCATGCCGATTTGCCCCCGTTACGCTACGAGTGCTCTAAATCTACACACCGATCGTTCTCACATCGTGATAAATGAACGGAGGAGAAAATAAAGCGAGACTTACATAAACACCTTGCATAGGAGCACACACCTGCAACGCCATACATCGTTCGCGATAGTCCATCTTGATCTTGTGCGGAAGCATGCAGAAAAGAATTAAACGGTAAAGTATTTCCGGTTGAAATGCGCATGCGTTTACTTCCTGTTCATGGCCCTTTAAGTCTTTGATGTCAACGGGTGCAGAGGTCAAGAACACTTGATAATAATAATATTAATACATCTCTCTTTAAGCGACATTGCATGGAACTTGATCTTTTGTTTCCATTGCGGCTTACGATGCATTGAGGTATCGGAGTTCGTCTCTCTTCATTAGCAGAACTTTACGTTTATTTACACGGGAGTTAGTTGAAGGTTACCTAAGCTATGCCACTCCTCTCCCCACCCCTCCAAATCTTTTATATTATGTAACCATACATATTTCTACTTCTTGGTCATTTCTAATTATTAATGAATCCTGAAACAAATATTCCATTTAAATTTTAAGTTTTTTTTTTTGAAATTTTGTTTCCATGTAAATATGTTTATTAATTCGAATTAAAAAATTCACATGCGCTTCTTTATGATCTACATAATTCATTTGTACTTTTAAATTAATCTTTATTTGCCGCTAGTGTTGACCATTCAGTAGTCGTTAAGTATAATGCTATAGAAATATTATATAATGCGATAGAAGCACAGACTTGTTAAATTATAAGAAACAGCTTATTAAAGGCTATAATTTTCTCAGTTAATGACTGTTACAGGAATAGGATTACACAAGTGTTATGTGAATGAATTTTTTTCCCCTAAAGCTTGGGAAAAAAAATTAACTTAGAAATTTATTCACGTTGTTTATATAAAACTTATACAGGAAGAGGCATTTATCTTGAGACAACTGAATATCTCGGAAACTAAGCATTGTACGAAAAAAATGTCCAAAATCAAAAATGAATTACTTCGCGGGGGAAATTCATTAGTGAGGGGGGCTGGGGGAAGTGGGTGACTTTGAAAGCTTAAATAGGAATCCCTATTTTTAATGGTATATTCAGATTGTACACAATATTCGAGAAATGTTTTATTCCTGGTATTTTTTCAATTGCTTCAACCGTTTAGGAGATACAGGCCCTGAAAATGTGGAACTTGTAAAGTTTTGAACCCAATTTTATCGATGAAGACAAAGAGATAGAGAGTGGGTTCTTACAGACATTCTTATTCTACTTTTTAATGGTCTTTAAGAATCCGAAGTCAGAATTTCAAAAATCCAAAATTTTTTAGTGCACAAGTAAACTTTTGGGGGCAGCAGTCCTATGGAGACAGACTCTATGCGTGTGTATTGAAAAATATTGGATTTTTTGAAGTTCTGACTTCGGATTCTTAAATATTAAATATTAAAGTTTTACATCATCTGTAAAATACTGTTGTAAAACATGGCTGTTTCTGTAAAGAATCTGAATATTAAAAAATGATTTATTACATGTATAAGAAATCAACTAAAACAAGAACTTAAGCCTCCAATTTTTTCGAAAGAACGGAAGCCCTGAGTTCATCTGTTTTTTACCCCTTCATCTGCACTTTTTACCTCTCAATTTTTTTTTAAAATTAAAACATTGATTTTCTTGAACTTAGTTTTTAGAAAATATTAAAGAACCCTATCTTCCTTTTTTTTCGCATCATTTTCGAACGAATGATATATCACACGCCATATGTTGTCATAGTTCTAAAGACCAAGTGACTGCCACCCCTACAACTCCGACCCCACGGGACGATTTGGCCCAAACTTCTTAGGAACGTAGATTTTGCCTATTTGTAATATGCATATCGAATTTCACTCCCTTACATATCTAAATACAGTGGTCGCCGCTTAATTAATATGGCCATCTCGGGACCATGCTTAAGTGGCCACATTAACCTAACCGGTGACTGTTTTAAGCGAAGTTACCAAAAGTACATCCAACAAGTCGAGCATGTGTTTGTACTTACATATAGACAAGTTTGTTTGCTTAAATACACATTTATACACGGAAAGTATCTTCTCAAAGTAGTTTATTTAAAATATTGTCTAATGTTTGTTTGATAACGTTGCCTTAAAAAATCATTAACATTACTCTGAACTATTAAATAGTCAAATTTAAATTTCGTCAATCCGGAAACGGGATATCACACACAATAATGAGAACGGCTGTGGGCATATTTAAAAAAAAAACAAAACTACTTAAACATATGACCGAAGAAGTAACATCGTCCTATTTATACAGTTTTGTATATAAGAAAGCATTTCAATTTACAAAACTCGCAGAAAGCGAAAAATTTTTTTTATTAACCAGCCACATTGCTCAAATCTATCCGGGCTATGGCAAATATCCACAATGCCGAATCCGCACAAGAGTACACATTTTTTTTTGTAGTAATCACCCACAGCTCGCACTTTGGCGAAGATAAATTCGTAGATTAAAAAAAATATGTAAAAATACACTTATTTCAATAATTGTTAATATTTTTAGAAAATATTTCACTTTTTTCAATAATTGTAAATAGGTTTTGTAAAAATTTTATCTTTTTTTTTTAATTTTAACAATTTAGTAATAAATTTCTATAGCTATTATAAAAAACGCAAAACGAACATTTTGATCAGATAGTAGAAAAACGCAAAATGATCATCTTACGATTTTGGTTAGATAGTGGAAATTAAAACAAAATAAAAGTCGCCAAATTAAGTCCTGATGAATGTGAAAAAATGACGAATTGAAGAAGTTGATGAATCACACAAGCTAATGTTGAAGTTAATAGTAAAGTCGACAGGAAGGTGGAGAATCAAATTCTTCTTAGAAATGTTCGGAGTTTTTTAAGGAATGTCCAAATAGATTTGCTTGAAATAACGTTTTTAAGAGATTTTCTCTTATCATCAGTTTGAATCTTATTTGAAATAAAAGTTTAAAATGAAAACAATGGATGTTGTATTTTACTTGATTATTGTCGTGTTATGTTGAATTCTGTTAAATTTCTCATTTATTGCTATACTCTGTCCAACGAAAGTTGAAGTGGGCGTGTCCAGTTAAACTTCTATTTCAGTTGTTAGACATTGGTGCCAAAGTTAAACTATTGATGGGTTGGCTAGATTTTTTATTATTTGTAATGATGTTTACAGTTTCTTTTATTCTTTTTTTTTAATTATTTTCTTATTTTATTTCATCAACTCCTTCAATTTCGTCAATTCTCCACCTTCCTGCCAACTTTCCTATCAGCTTCAACATTAGCACGTGTGTGATTCATCAACTTCTTCAATTCTTCACGTTCATCAGGACTTAATTTGGTGACTTTATATTTTGTTCTAATTTATTTTAATTATTTATATCATCATTAAAAGGAGATTTATATACAGGGTGTATCTGAACGGACTGTACAAACTTACAGCACAAGTTCCTTGTAGCCAGAGAAGCAATATACGTCCCATGAATATAGGATCACAAACGCTTCCTTCTGGAGATACAACCGTGCGACGTTGTCCTAAAATAGCTGGCGCAATTGTCGCATCAAATCTGTTCAGCGTTACAATCTAGGTTTATTTCCGGCTTGTACAGTAACAGAACAGTTCAGACGTGCTAAAGTAATGCTCGAAATGACCTCCGTTAGATTCCACACAGGCCTGTTGCATTGACTGGCGAGCCCGTTGAAAATACCGGGTGTGTTACGGATGACATCGATCCGCTGGCGAAGAGTATCAACATCTGGTACGGGGATGGAATAAACAAGGGTTTTCAAGTGATTCCAAAAAAAAAGTCTAAGGGATTCATATCCGGCGAACGTGCTGGCCACGGTATTGGTCCTCCACGGCCTATCCATCGACGAGGGTAGGTGGCATCTAAAAAGTCTCTACTGAGTCGGCTGAAATATGGTGGTGCACCGTCATGCATGAACCACATACGTTGGATAAGATTATCACGCACGCCTCGATTATCGGCATACAATGTAACTGTGTTCAGTTGACGTGTAAGACAACGTCGCACGGTTGTATCTCCAGAAGGAAGCGTTTGTGACCCTATGTTCATGGGACATAAATTGCTTCTCTGGCTACAAGAAAAATGCTGTAAGTTTGTGCAGACCGTTCAGATACACCTTGTATTAATTCAATGATTAATCTGTTTCCTTCTTTTTTAATATTATTTTATAAATTTTCCAAACAAATTTTGCTCCATTCGTGGGTATTTAAATGCATCTCATTACTTGGACAGATATAAGAAACAAAGAACGCGTAGGGGAATAATTTGAGGATTGCTTCATGAAATACAATCAATATTTTGTTGGGCCTCCCTTGGCCTTAATAACTGCAGAAATTCTCTGAGATATGTTATATATCAATTCTTGAATTACCTTTTCACCAGTTTCCTTCCAACTTAACTCCTATTTGTTTGAGGTCGTTTTTCATTCACTAATTTCTTCAACTTCTACTAGGTATTTTCGATGGGATTCAGATCCAAGCTATTTGGAGCCACTTCATACATGTGATTTAATTTTCTTGTATATTGTTCAATGATATCTAATACTCCTTACATATCGATATTTTTTAATCCTTTTACAACGATGGCATGGAGCATTACCGTCTTAGAAAATGAATTCATTGTCACCAAAAGGATCTTCAACAAGTGTGATGAGAAATCGGTCAAGGATTTCCTCATAGGCTTCTCATAAACGCGAGTTTACAGTGCAGTTTATTATACATATTTTCCCAGGGCTATGTCATGCCATGTACCCCTCAGCTAGAATTGACTGAGGGTGTTTGACTTCGTGAAATTTTTCATCTGACCTTTTCCAGATGAATGCACATTAGCATTACCATATCCTAATTATTAAATAGCGGAAGAATGGAGCTACTTATTGGTTTTACAATGTCCGTACGTCCCCTTCATAATTTCTGTATTTTTCAGATAAAGGTTGAAATTCGGAATGAAAGCTTACTATGGGCATGTGCACCTTCACTGTTTGGATTTGATTGGCCCACTGGGGTCGGAGTTTTGTGGATCGGAGTTAGATGGGACCAAAAGTCTACGTGTATGAAAAGGAGTGAAATTCGGTCTGCAGATTATTCTAGGCAAGATCTACATTACTATATGAAGTTTGACCCAAATTGTTCCAGTGGGGGTGGCAGTCACTTGGTCTTTAGAATTATGGCAACATATGGCATGTGATATAACATTCGATCGGAAATGATATGAAAGAAAGAAGATAGAGCTCTTTTACATTTTCTAAATAGAGATCAGGGCTTTCGCTACTTTCTTATACCCTCCTCGGGGGGTATTTCTTTTTAAGTAGCGGAGTATTTACTGGTTTTACAATGTCCGTCCCCTTCATATTTTCCACATTTTTTTAAGTAGAAGTTTGAAACTCGGCATGTCTTAATATTTCACTACTGTAATTAGATTGGTTTTTATTACAGTTAAATAACAGAGGTCCAAGGAACGATATGCTTCTACGCCGAAATTCCTCAAATCACCGTTTTGTCCATTCTACTTGGAATAACACACGCCAACTGCTGGAAACTGGCCTATTGTATTGTGGTCACATGATTGCCGGCGATTTATTTAGGCAATCTTAAAAGCAAGTATATTATTGCAAGAGTATAACGTTATAAATTTTATTCCTGATACAGAACTCCTTTTCTCTCTCTTTCTCTCTCTCTCTCTCTCTCTTTTTTTCTTTTTTTTTAATTTAACGGTGCCTAATATCTGGAATCAAAATTTGAGGCTTTTGAATGTTTGTTCGTGGTCGAACTTCAGAAATTACTCATCAAATATGATTGCAAGCAAAAAAGGGAATCTTAATTTCTCTTTAGAATAATTTAACAACTATGATGCTTTTCTTTGAATTTTGAAAGCAAGCCTTCATTTTCTTTAAACAATACGATACTGCTCAAAATTTATCAGATAAAGGATCATGTCGAGAAATGCATTTTCATCTGGGCCTTCATTTATCAATACGAAACTGATGTGTTTCTGCTGCTAATCACTCTCGTGTTGCTTTGTAAAAGATTAGATGGAAAGTCTATTTTTTATATTTGCTTTAGATTGCTTGCGCGTTTCAATTGTCTCGATTGCTTATTAATCATCAACGCAGAAGAAAAACACTGAAATTAAAATACGGGGATAAAAAATAATAAAATGTTCATTAATAAATAAAGGGTTCAATTCTTAAATAAACCAAATCCACGAAAGTTATTTGTCACGGTATTAATGCAGACATAACAAGAAGGCGTGTGAAGGAGGATTAGCACTTGAAGTGCTTCGTTAATGTACATATTTGTGGTTTCCAGTTTTATTTACCTCGTTGACAAATTTATTTGAAAATATTTCTAAATCTCAATTGGGAAATGCAGTATCAAAATAATTGAGCCACACTTCTTAGAAATATTTAAATTATAATAATTTCTTGTATAAGTTTTTTTATCTATCAGTTTGTTTGTCTGTGCAGTTAAATGAAATCTAATAATCTGAGAGTTCCAAACAAACATGGGCGTAGTCAGAATTTTTTTTTTTTTGGGGGGGGGGGGTCAACTAGATAAGTGAGTAAAATTAGTTGGAAAAATGCACCTCACTCCATTTTTCGGTGCCCCCTCCCCCACCATAAATCCTGCCTATGCCTATAGACAGGTCGAGCAAAGTTCTGGCTTCTTGCATCAGCTAATTTGAGCATGTGAGATGATGTCACGTTAAAGACTATAGCTACTATATTATGGACAAGGAAATAACCATTAACTTTTTCCAGAAATAAGAAATTCTGATATTTCAGGGTGATCCAATTTCAGTGAGCACCGCAGCCACGAGAGAGACAGGCCATGGCACTGAAATGCCACCTGACCATAATCGTGACCACCAGAAGAGGTCTTCTCGGTGGTTACGCCATAGTAGTCAGAGCAAGGGTGTAATTTCATTGTGTCCAGCCTTCTGGATTGTTCTCTACCTGTCATAGTCAGGTGACTATCATCTTTATCTATGTGTTGTTGGCCAGGGCCTGTCTCTTTCGTCGGCTACGATTGGGGACCAGTGTATTGATGAAAAATTGTTGAGTCATGGGAAAAATTGTTGAAACCTCTCATAGTTGTAACAATGAGGAATTCAAGCAAAAGAAGGGTTTCTGAAGGAATAATAGGAATGATGAATTATTAGTAATACTTAATGAAAATGTTTTCCATACATTTGGAAGAATTATTATTAAGAAAAATTATTAGAAAGAACAACAATGGGTAGGATCTGAAGTGAGATTTTGATCTATAACAATGAGTTGATCCAACACCTCCTAAAGAGAAAGCCTCTGCACGGAAACCGTCATACATTGTTACATCACCATAGTAGTGCAAATTCAGGGTTTATTATTGGTAGAAATACGAATAACAATGCCCTACTTAGATGATGCAACAATGTATGACGTTTCCGTGCACAGGCTTTCTCTTTAGGAGGTGTTGGTTGATCCCGGTTTTGATTATAATCTTTTGATCGAAAGTTGGACTGGATGTGTTCAGTTAAACTTCCGATTTCCATTGTTAGACATTGTTGCAAAGTAAAATTAACAGTCTAACAATTGAAATTCTCAAATTCTCAAATTGCAAATTGGATATTCTCACAAGTCAGTCCAACTTTCTTCGCACAGGCTATATAAAACAATAAGAATAAAAGTTTGATAATTTACGACCATTTCAAAGATTATCTTCAACTGTAAAAGAACCATTATCAACTAAATCTGAAAACCCGTGTTTTTCATTAAGTTAACTATCTTCGAGTTTCATTGAAATTCAGTTTTTGAGCTACTTTGACCTAAATTAATAGCAGTCAGTACAATGGTCTCTATCGACAACGCTGATGGAGCGATTCAGTGATGGGCGGTCATAAGCTCAACTTTATATATAAAAGAAAATGTTGGTTCAAAAATGTTTATGTTTTCAATTTTTATAAGACGGCTTCGCTAATAGTAATAATAATAATTATCGTACAGTGACACACTTAAAATGGAGAGAGGTTCTCTTTATTTTTAGAAAACTAGGTTTTCCAGAACTTTACATACGATGGTCGATTGAAAAGTTTCCGGAATGATAATGAAAACAAAATAAATCTGATTCAAGGTTGTTGTTTTTTTTTTGTTTTGTTTTTTTTTGTTTGCTTTTCAAAATATACCGCTTGAAGCTCAATACACTTGGTTCAGAGCTTCTCTAGCTTCTGATTTCATCCCCGAAATGATTTTCTATGAAAACTGATTCACCATGTCCAGTCTACTGTTTTCATTTATAAAGAAAAAACTTCTTGTCCACATAAAATTATTGCCTAATCTCTAAGTACGTTTCTATGTGGCCATCAGTCAGCAGAAATACATAGAAGTGGCCGAAATGTACATAGAGATTAGGCAATAAATTTATGTGGACAAGAAGTTTTTTCTTTATAATTCTTATTATCCACAGTTGGCTTTGGATTATCATTACTGTTTTCATGTCTTTTTGTTTCTGGTATGTAATGGTGAAGCAATGTAGTTCTCATCCATGATCAGGAATAGTCTTTTGAAATTTGCTGGATTCCTCTTAACCAGTGTTGCCACCTGGATGATGCAAAAATCCCGGACGCTCTCAAAGAACAAAAAGCATACCTTTTACTATTATGAGTATTACCAAAACACTGTCAAAATACCGGACTGTCCGAGTCAAACTCGGATACGGGGCAACACGCTCGTCATCCCAGATTTCACCCGAAAGTTCAGTTTCAGAATAACTTTTTCTTTTTCCAATTTAATATCATTTTGTGTACTTTCCTTACTTTATGATGATGGATTTCTTTAGTGACGAGTAGTTTTCTTGTTCTGCTGTGTGGATCTAGTCAGAGCTAGTTTTAAAATTTTATAAAAAATTTACTTGTCTTTACTGTCAACAAGAATAAGGACCGAGTAATTGTCTATAATTTATATTATAAACTTTATAGTAATAAGCTAGTCCGTTATAATTAGTAATGATAATTTGTTCCTTAATATTGATAATATTTTTGAATTATGTGTGACTATAATTTAGAGAACTCTGTATAATTGTATGTTGACAATATTGTAAAAAAAATAAATTTAAAACGGTTACTATTTATTCGGAGAAATATACTTCAGTGTTTGAATTTAAAAATTATAAAAGAACATAAAATTTGGGCATAATGGAAACTTTGAAAACGAGTCATATGTGACCCACTTTTGGGTATCGAGGTTCTAAAATTATTTCTTGACAGCATAGATTTCCAAACCATCATCTGAAGTTCGCCCTCGAATCCGGTTTTCCTTCGGACTGAGCAAATACGGCACCCATCTTCAGAAAGTTTAAAACTTAAATAACCATGTAAAATGACTAACCATGCCAAAACATGTCATGGATTTTGGTAAAATATCCATATCATTAATGTGCGTGCGTGCGAAACCCAAAACAAAGTCCTCGAGTAAAATAGCATCTATTCTGGATTTGATTTCCTATGCGGTTTTTCAACCCCGATGGAAAAAATTTGATAACCATAATTGAAAACACGCAAAGTCATTTCACCTGACAATAGCCTATTCCACGGATCGATTTGACATTTGCAGTTACCAAATGAAGATGTTACCATGACAACAAATATTTGGAAAAGTGCTGCCATTTAACGGCACAGGGTATGGATAGGAACAAGATGAAATCATTGGAAATGAAGCATCCAAGGTGCAATGATTCCTCAGAGAATACTTGCAACGAAAGAAGATATAAATTTAGTATGCTTTTCTTTTTTGATGTTCATTTTTTTTCCCATTGAAACCGCATCCAAAGTCCATGTACGGAATAACAGAATTATTTTCTTAAAAAGTTTTCTGTAGGCTTCAGGTTTTACCATTTTTGCGAGGCATCATATCCGAAAATGAATTGTCATCCTGACAATCGCTAGATAGTTTTTTTAACGGATCCTTTCTTGATCTAAAGTTTGTTTTTTGATTATCCGAAACTCAGTTCGCTTATTGACATCGTTTGAATTGGAAGCGAGGTGTCATTAAAAGCAGAATTTCTCCTTCCTTTTATTTCTGGCTATTCCCATTCGCTTTCTTTCGACGCTGCCTTGCATCGTCAATGACCGCCCGGCATATTCATTACATTCGCAAATCGCGTCGCTTGCTCGATCACTCCCAAACTTCGAGAATATCGACGTTTGAAAAACTTGCGAAATGGGTCTATGTCCATTAATGGTTTAAAAAAGATGATTAAGAAATTTGAAGAAACTGGTGAGTTGGGTGTGCTGCCAGGGAGAGGACGGAAACGAATTGCAAATGAGATTGTGGAAGACGTTGCTGCTGCTGTAGTGGAGAGTGCTTCAAGTTCCCAATTTTCTTCAGCAAGTGCTCGAGCCGTATCACGTGATTTGTCTATTCCGTGATCTACGGTACAAAAAGCTTTGCGTTCCATTTTAAAGTGGTAACCATACAAATCCAGGTGGTTCAAAAGTTGCTTCGTGAAGACCCGGAAAAATGCACTGATTTTGTTTGCCAGTTTCTGGCTAGAATAGCCGTCGATAATGCATGGCCATGGAACATTTTGTGGTCAGATGAAGCGCATTTCACACTAGACGGAGCAGTGAATGCTCAAAACTGTCGCATCTGGGGTACTGAAAAGCCGATGGTTGTGCATGAAAAGCTTTTGCACTCTTATTGCGTGACTGTATGGTGCGGATTCACTTCACATTTCATTCTTGGCCTCTTTTTCTTTGAAGAGAACACTCCTCAAGGCACTAAAACATGTTCAATCACTGGTGCTCGTTACTGCGAACTTCTGCAGCAGAAAGTCATTCCTGCTTTACAAGAAAGACAATGTTTAGACACTACTGTCTTTATGCAAGATGGTGCAACACCTCACATTTCACGACAAGTGAAGGAACTGCTTCATGGTCATTTTGGAGATGATCGGGTGATTTCGAGAACTTTTCCAACTGCATGGCCTCCTCGTTCACCGGACTGGAAACCCTTATGACTTCTGGTTGTGGGGATATTTGAAAGATAATGTCTATGGAGGAAGAATACGGACTGTCCCTGAATTCAAAGCAAGCATAACACGCCATATCACTGCGATCCCTCAGGAAACCCTTCGCTCTACTGTGGAACATGCAATAATGCGCTTTGTACGTGTCATTGGCACAAATGGAATGCACATTGAACAAATGCTCTGATTTTATAAATTTCTCTGCTTCTAACTTGTTTTTATTCATGCGCCATATTTTGACGTAGCGGTCAAAATGTGAACTATTTTTTTATTGCAAAATTCTCTTCCCCATGGTCTGTTAACATATCCGAGGCCTACGAGATAACAAGGCCTGGAAGCGGAAAAGTCACCTGACCATCGGAGTGCTAGCAACAATCTAACCATCATTGTCTCCATCTTGGATGTTAACAATTAATGTTTTTCCGTTTGTTGGAAACAATGAAGGTTGGATTGTTGCTAGACCCCCGACGGTCAGATGACTTTTTCGCTTCCAGGCCTTGTTATCTCGCTGGCCTCGCATATATCTCAAGTTTCGTCAAAATCTGATTACCAGAACGGCCGCTAGAAGGGTCTAAATGGTGCCACTTTAATTATAACCACCCTGTACATACTTCGTTCTGCAGGATGGACGCAATATCTTGTTTTAGATCACTAGTTCTCAAACTTTAAGGCACCGTTTAAAACGACAATCGCGACCTACATACAGTAGATGCCTAGTATAGATATTTTGTGCCTCAGTTTTACTGTTCTTGTTAACTAATTATGATTTTAAATCTTTATGCAGTCACTTTCTATTAAAGATTTTTCCAACACATCAACATTCAGTTCAATGTTCTAATTTTCCTTCCAACGGCATCTTGTTTACCCGATCTATTTTTTTGGAATGGCCCATATCGGAACATTTAAAAGAGATACGTAGTCCACGAAGGTTGATAATTTTATTCAGTAAAATTAAAATCGATTAAATAGTTTTCATAATTACAAACACTATATTTGCGTTTAGTTTAATTTCTTATAATAAACAGGGAGACTTCAATCAATAACATTTATCCATAATCTTGCATTAAAATAAGTAATTTTCTCTAAAGAATCGTTGAATCTTTGGAATAGCAAAACATTTAAATTACATGCTTTCACACAACATACGCAAACAATATTAAGACATTATTACTTGCAAGGTTTCAAAAATATTTCAAAGGTTCATTTATTGTCATTTATTTGGCTTGTAAACTACCAGGTGTTTCAAAAATAACCGGATAACCGGTATATTTGAAAAATCAATAAAAACTAAACGGGTTGCGATAGAAATACACCGTTTGTAATTTCGAAGGTTTGTCTGCCTGAAAATTTACTGTTGTCCCAAGCATATTGATTTTTCAAATATACCGGTCCTTTTTGAAACACCCGGTATATTCTTTATTTTGTAACTTTTATAGTCACAACTTCATGTATCATTGAAACACTCCGTAAACTGCGAGTCTTAGATAAGAAAATATCGAAAAATTCTGAACAAATATGGATAAGCAGTTTAAGGAACATTTTTTTTTAGTTTAATATTAGTAATGTCTCAAAACCAAATGCAAGATCATTTATAAACAGTTATGATGCATGATAATGGCTTTTTTTTTTTTAAATAAATTAAAAAGAAAAAAACAATATTAATAATATACTTCGTGTGAAACGATTTTAATTTCTTATTTTTTCTGTCCTATTTTTGTTAAAGAAAAAAAAATACCTCATCCAATCAAAAATGATAAGAATTATGCCAAATTAATTAAAATGCCAAAGCAAATAAAAATAGAGTCGAATGGTAAGTACGTAAATAAGTTATCGTGCTACCACTGTTGTTGTTCTTCTAGCATTGCCCTGGCTAATGCAAACAAACTTATGGCCAATCCATAATGAAACATATCTAAAGATGGCATTCCCATGCGTCTTCCTCTCGATCCCACCATGAGCCCTACAAGTATTAGACAGACCCCTCCAAAACATCCATATTTATTTTGAAATAAAGCGCAAATCAGGAGAATGGATAAAGATGATATAGCAGATACAAATTCGCTTAGTATTGTACTCGTGCGAAAGTCAGATATTAATTTGATGATCAACAGCGCAGTGCCAACTATGATGTGAATGTGTCCAACTTCGTCCATTCCATATCTGTAATATAGTTGTGCTGCTATGAACGATAGGCCCAACGTTGCAGCAAGCCAAGTAAAAGCTCGATGAACCTTGACAAGATTACACGGCGGCATTGATAAGGCTAGGAAAGAAAAAAGGTTTCAATAGAAGTATATTACAAGAACGCTAATGCAATTGATAACATTTCAATAAAAATTGAGAAATTTTATCAGCAAAACATTCTAATTAATAAAAAACAAATGTATCCGCTTCAAAGCACAGCATTTACTAAATAACACAAAGTCAAGAACGCAACTTGGAAGGAATTTTTTTTTTTATATAATTTTACTTATATACACCCTTGTTTGGAAAAGTGAATGGTAATAGTCGGAGCCCATAAAATCTACCAGAGACATACACCAGTAGGCAGCGCATACAAGTTACCACTTTGTATATAGGGATCTTCTTCGTTTAAGTGTAATGGTTCAAGTCATATTAAAGAAGCATTTTAAAAATGGTTCAACTTACCAAACCTTATCATACCGGTCAAGGCAGAAATTATAAAGAGTACATATCCAACCATGGCATGTAAATATGTGGTCCCTGTTGCACTCATCAAATAGACACCGTAAATAGCGACGGCCGCTAACACTGCATCGGAAAACGCATTCGAGAGTTCAGCCATTGTCCCTATGATGAAGCAAACATCCAAGATGAACTCTTTATAACATAAAAGCTAGATAATATTGTTAAAAAAGGTGGTTATTGTATCATGTGTAAATATTTACTTATGCTATTAATATAAATTTATTTAACAACATTTAAAAGAGTAAAACAAACTCGCTATGTTCATTCAAATTTGAAATTGCATACTCAGCACTCTACATCAATTCCAGTGTCTGATTGCCACCATTATCGAGGAAAAGCAGAAGGCCATCGAAATTGGTAATAAAAAGAATGGTCTACAACAGTGCTTTCCAAACCTTTTTATATGCTAATACCATAGCTATACTAAACCAGCGATCAGCCTACAGGGTACATAAAACTCATCGGGTAGCCAAGATTTCTTTATGGACTGAATAGACAGGGGCATCCGAGGCGATGAGCGAATTAGTGTGGGTAATTCCTTGGATGCTCTTTGCTGACGAAGTTGTCCTACTTGGTTCTTCTTGCAACGAGCTTCAACATGCACTAGATCGGTTTACAGCTGGGATGAAAATCAGTGTGGCTCAGGTTGAGGTTCTAAACACGAGCTACATAATTAATAGAAATGCTTCTGTATAGACAACTGTGCAATGTGTGAAAGCAACTTGCATCTGAAGGAAGATATTCTTGCCGTCCTCCTAGAAAACTAAGAGCGTTTATTTATAAGTCCTTTAAAACGAGGCAGGACAAGAGGCGGCCCTGGGGAAAGTTGAACTTCTGGCAGTTTTCACTCTCTTTCAGTTTTTCTGACGCTCTTTTCATCTTTTTTATCTAAGCTTTTGGCGGGATCCGGAGAACTGTCCAACTTGCATGTACCTTGAGCTGGCCCTGCCTTTAAAGAACTATGGGAACATACGATATGTTCCCATATTTAGATATGTCTCTTCGCAAATCAAGGACCTTAAATAAGATTTTGAAATAATATTAACATAATATCCCCTGAAGCAATTGCTTCACACATCGAGCCCTTCAACAGGACCAAGATCCCTTGAAGTCGCAAGGCTTTTGACCGTCCGCGCCATCTTTCTGTCAGTACGAGGGTAGGTTGAAGCATGGTTTTGATAATCCTCCCGAAAACCGAACATAGACCAACTGGGGCCAAAATACATTAGGAAACTATGCCGAAAAAAATCGATCTTTCAGGTCTCCATCTTTCCAGGTTAGAAAGAAGACATCTTCCCAGATCAAACAGGGAACTTTTCAATTTCCACTCGCATTTAACAATAAAATGTAGTATTTATATTTGAATCTTTATTGTAGGTTATCAGAAATAAGGAATTTTGTGTAATTTTTTTTTGATAATTTTTTCTTTTTGTGTCTTTGACAGTTTTGATGTGTACTTTAAAATCTCATAAAGAAGAATAAAAAGAAAACACTTTCCACATAAAGAAGAAGTAAAATTTTAATGTAATATATACATTTTGAAGACGAGATCCTCTTCTTCAGCTACAAAGCGGTAAAACTGACAAAACCTAATACAAACAGATACTTATAAGTAAATAACCAATAACTAACATCCACAGAACCCTTGTCTGAGTTCAGAATCTGATGAAAACGTGAGTCGAGAAGTTGGAAGCGCTTTATTCCCGATCCTAATATACGAAATTTGTTCTTCGATTCTCACTTTAATTTTTCTCAAAGACTGCCCACAGTATCATTTTCCACACGAAGTCATAGAAAAATACACAATAGGCATGTTCAGAATAAGCTTGAACTCGTATTCGCTATCGGGAACGGTAGCTGAATGTCATAACGTTGCACGCAGTAAATTTCAAAAAACACTACTCTTCTCACAATCTGATATACCGTCTATGCTGGTGCCGATCACTTTCTTGATATTGTTTTTACTGCTTTTGAATGCAGATTTTAGGTCGTAGTTTCGACATATCTTTACAAATCCTTGTAACGGATTACTTTGTGGTAAAGGAGAACCAAAAAAGTTTTTATCCATTTTATAGTGGAGTGTCTTGATTTCTCTTATCCTAATTTCTTCTTTATATTGTTCGTCGGCTTATTTATGAAGGGATTATCCCCTAGGTATCCATTCAGTTCTGTATATGTGTTGATTTTTACATTTCATTCTTGTATTTCTCCTTAGAAAGCGGGAATGTAGGGGGCATTAGCTGCTGATTGATTTCCATATTAGGAATATCGATGTCGTCATTTAAATTCCTGTTGAGGAATATTCTAGTCTTATATACTCGAACTCGCGACACTGGTGAATTACGTTCAGATCATAACTATTTTTAATACGCTTATATTAGCTTCACTTGTAACTAACTTTGTAAACAAATCTTGGAAGTCGAATTTAACCTACTTCCTGAAAAGGTTGAGAGTTGAAATTTGTTACACATGTGCAGGACCGATGACAATGCATGTTAAAAAGACATTCTTTCAAATCGGTTCACTGGTTCATGTTTTAATGGTACTAATTCATTACTACGACTTGTCCAATTGCCACAACAAACAAATCGTTATGACGAGGGTTAAATGTATCCGTCGTTTATTGTTACTAAATTAATTGTTGACGCCGGCCTGAAGAGATATTATAATAAAACATAAAATAAAGCGTATTTTTTTTTAAAAAAAACAAACTCTTATTGATGCTAAAATCTATTCCAGGCTATTGTAGAAATAACTAGTAAAACGACGAATCTGACTCTGAACTATGGATGTCAGTGATTAGTTGTTTACCTATAAGTGCCTGTAAAGATAATTAGTTGTGTTATTTAACTTGTCATTATTTTTCCTGTTGCCAATTTTCACTACTTTGCAGCTGAGGGAGGGGGATCTTGCCCCGATATATAATATTACATTAAATTTTACTTGTGGAAAGTGTTTTCATTTTATTCTTCATTATTTTATCGAATCCAGTGTTTGTGGCCTAATGTTGTGTTAGGTATTCCTAATCTTGTCATCCCATTAGCAGACAATTTACCTCGGGGAGTTTTCAATAGATGTACAAGAAATGGATCATTCAAAAAAATGCCCAGAAAAGAATAGTGGATCTCCCTGGACATCCAGAATGTCCCGTTTCCCTTTATCCAAGTGATGTCCATCTAGTAGACATCCATGGTTTTGATGAGCTATAAAAATCGGGATTACAGATCATTTCAGCTATCCATTTGAGAATGGATGTGGAGAAATAAGTTACTTTTATATCAGGCAAATTTTCCGCAAGACATTATCATTCTTTCTAAATATGTCTTCATTTACTGAATAATCCTAGTTAAAAAGTAAGATTTTCTAAGACGAAATCCATTCTCACCTTTTAATATCATTATTTAGGTCTTACGTAAGCAACGTCTTGTTATAACGAGGCAATGCACATGCGCAGCATGGATCACATCAAAAGGTGTCATAAAAAAACAAATTCCGACGTGCTAGTTAAAGCTAATTTGAAAATCAGTTTTTTTTAAACTTGATCAAATCATGCGTGTCAATCCACATCACGACTTTGCTTGGATTATTTAAAGGCATAGATGTCTTGGACAATCAGAGGATTTCTACAGTGCAATATTTATACTGTATCGTGTATAACCCGCGAATTCAAACCCATTTTGGTCTTGGATTATGACCTTATTTCGATATCCATTGAATGTTATGTGTAATCTGGGACAACTCATTATAATATTAAATACATCATATTACGATGTAAGAAAGATTAACCTGGTCCAAGTCCAGATGCCAAGTTCAAGATAGAAGAGGAGTGGAAAAGTTCATAAAAATTATTCCTATTGTTCTTGGTTTTAAGAACATCATATTTTAAATGAACCTTTATAGGAAGTATTCATTAAATAATAAATAAGCTTATAAGATTACGTGCATATCAAATAAGCTATTTAGGTCTCAGAATAGAAGCAATCATAAAATTATAGGGTTTTTATATTTTATTATTAATAATATATCACTAGTAACATTGATAAAAACAACCTTCGGACCGATCAATTCAGCGAAGTAGCATTTCGTTGAAATTATTTTTCAGCTTTCCTTCGGATAATTCAAGAGTTTTTGGAAGACTGTAATTAAATATAAAATAGTGGATGTTTATATCATTGTTAACGATAAAATTATAAGCGGTTTAAAATTCTTATACATTTAAATAATTTAGATAAACGAAGTTGTAGTTTAATGTAGCTGCTAATCATTTTGTTGTTCCGCTCAGAAAATTTGAATTTTTGGTTTCATTTAATTTTTAGTAATTAAGTATTAAGTGTAATTTTTAAGTTAAGTGAGCAACTTTTTAACAATAGGATTTAGTTTTTGATTAATAAAATTTAAAATTTCATATTATCATACAGTGGAGATTTAAGACCATTCGCTTCAAAATCAAAGTGATAGACAAAATATCTAACGCTTACGTGCAGATTTGCAAACATAGGCTTCTTAATTTGTCCAGTTCGGGACCTTTGCTTTAATGGAAATCTCGGTTGATACGATTCCACATTCAAACAAATAATTGTGATGCCGCAGAAAATAAACGGTGGAGCTTTTAATTGTTTTTAAGAGAAAGGCAGAACACTGTCGATCTTTACATTAAACGCTTTTAATTTAAAGATGTAGGTATTTAATTTTTAATGTTAAGAACTTGTATTCACAACAACAATAACAAGAGTATTTAACAATTATCATGGTTGATATTTAATTTCAATAAACAGGCGCTTTGTTCAGACAATAATGAAACTATACAATCCAAATTTGGTAAGCAATCTTCAGTCGAGTTGCACTTTGTAAAAAACCTCTATATGTATTTATTGATTTCAAAAACGTTTCGAAAACAATTATTTAGAGATTTTATTGTTATGACACCTTTTTACTTTCTATTGAATATATCAAAATTGACAATTGAACGATTGATCTTTTAATTTGTTTTTAATTTACATGCAAATAATGCAAATTACACTGGTCAAAAGTTTGGGGTAACATGTAAATAATCATCAAAATATCAAAAGTAAAGGAAATTAATATGATATCTGACCACCATTTGATTTTGCAACTTGAAGAAGACGATTTGTCATTGATGAAAATAACTTTTTGATGATATTTGGTGCTATTTTAGCAGCGGAGGCCTCAATTGCATTGATTAGTTGCTCATGAATTGAATACGGTTTATCAGCATAAATATCCTGGCTCATAAGGTGCCAAATATTTTCTATAATGTTAAGGTCGGGACTCCTTGTTGGTGGAAAAACATTCGGTAACAACTTAAGCTGTGTGGATAGATGCATTGTCTTGCTGCCATCCCCATTGTTTATGTCTGTAGTTGTCTCTTGCAGAAAGGAATGAAAGTGCTTTGAAGGTCTTCCAAATATTTAGTTGCCGTTTATTTGCCCTCAATTATTTTTATCTTCAGGTGACCCATGTTTGAAATTGCACCTAATACCACCATACCTCCTCCTCCCATTTGGTGCTGATTTCTGACCGGAGCAATTGTTTTTTGGCCTTGTTCTTCAACATAACTGCACATGTTATCAGGTCCATCCATGGAAAATCATTTTTCATCAGAAAATACCACCAATCCAAAAGCAGTCTTCTCACTGATGTGTTTCTGAGCACATTGAAGTCTTGCTATTTTGTGTTTTGGTGTTAATGGCAGTGATTGTTCAATAGTTTCATAGTGAAAGTTCTCACGTTGCAATTCGCGCCTTATGGTTCTGGTTGAAGCCTTCAAATCAAGATTTACTTTGTCCTGATTACTGTATTGCAGCCAACATGAGCAATTTCAGCTACTCGCTTGAAATGCTTGTTTTCAGCATACAATACATGAATTTCCTGTCGTTTCTCATCAGAAATCATCTTAAGACACTTCTTCACATTCCAAAAAATCAATGGACAGATATTCATACACTTTACTGCAAAAATTTCAGTTATTTATCTGTTACCCCAAACTTTTGACTGATCCAATTTGCATATTTTGCATGTAACTTAAAACCAAATTAAAAGATCAATTGTTCAGTTGTCGATTTTGATATATTCAATAGTAAGCAAAAAGGTGTCATAACAATAAAATCTCTAAATAACTGTTTTCTTAGAAAACACACCTACCCCAAACTTATAGAAGAACTGTAGCAATTTCTTACCACAATAAGGCAGAATTGCAATACCAGGTCAGTGTAAGCAGAAAGTTAGTTGTCCTCATTACTCTAAACCACGGTCTATAGATATTCATGGTCATCGAGCTTCGGCCATTTTCCATTGTTTCGAGAAGCTAAGGAAAACAGATCGCGCCAGGTGCCGCATAGATCGCACTAAGGCCGATCGCAACCTGCGATAGAGATTTTCATTGAAACTGAATATGAAAGTAAAGTTTCTATCTACCGATAGGGCGGCGCTGCAGGCGCAGTTGGGCCGATTATACATGCAGCGCCACTTTTCAATAGAGTTTCCGCCCTACCAGGAGCTAGAAACTTTAGCTTCATTTTAACAATGGAGCTCGATGACCATGAATATCTATAGACCGTGCTCTAAAATCTATCCAACCATTATTATCCGGACGCCTATTTTTAGAACAGGAAAAAAATTATTTAATCATTTATTCTGAAACCTTTGACTTTTATGAGGTCGTTCTATGAAGCAAATGTAACAGAAATTTTGAAAATGCAATAAATCGCTAAGTAGGTACGAGGATCGTCCAGAATGTAAAAGAACGATTGGATGTATCTCATCAAAACTTTATTCGCAACAATGCTAAACCTGATACTACTTTTCTACATAATCAACATTGTTATTGAGGCACTTCTCATAACGAGACACACGTTTTTCAATGGCGATGTTATAGTCATCTGCCGCCAAAGGCTGAAGCCATGAAGTTACTGCTTCTTTAAGCGCTTCATCACATTGGAAGTGTTTCTCGAGAAACCCCTTCATTTTTGGGAAAATGTGAAAAGTGGGATTTTTGGTTCATAATGAAGAAATTTAAAACCAGAATAGTTACATTTCCAACCACCAGATGCGCTATAAGGGGAAAGCGTGGTTTGTGTGGGGAGTATGATAGTGTCTACACTCAAGAAATGCTTACAAATGTTCAATGGGTTGCTCCTCATTCAAGTGCAAAGCCGTCAGATGAGGTAAGAACTTTGCATTGCATCTAGAGCAAATAAGTTGGCATGTCGGAAACATGATAGCGGATGGAGTCTTTCAACGTACACCTATGACTTAAGAAACCCATAACTAGAAGTTACAAGGTGTAAGGTTTGGCCATTCATGGTTCTCTCCAAATGTTGCTGGATATGAGCATTAAAATGCGGTGAATGAATGCTACAGTAAGGAGTGCTTGCCTCTCTTGCAAATGGGGAATTGTCCACTTTCGTAAAAGCGTTGTAAAGCGATCCCCTGTAATAGTTTGAAATACCGAGCCAAAGAAAAAGGGCCATTAACGAAAGAAACTGAGAAGGGGATGTTCCACAAATGCATTTGGATTCTCTGTTGCCCAAATGCGGAAGCTCCGTGCATTTCGACTTCCATTTAATATCTAATCCGCATCATCATACCTTGATGGGAAAACCCTGTTCGTAAATTTTTGCATATTAAAGTTCCTGCGCATATTGAATTTTGTAGGGATATCTCTTTAGGCTGATGCTTAATGATTTCCACATAGCTCCATCAAATAGCTTACAGTCATTTACACTTACCTTTAGTTCCATCTTATTTGATTCCATATGAAATGCCAGTTCGTTGTGAAAATTCGCGACTCCGTGTTCCATCTCCGACACGATTTCACTGACTTGCTGCCAAAGAGCCGTAATAGGTGCCATTGGCCCGTGTCTTCAAACTTTATCTTTTCTTTAGAGCCGAACAAGCCATTGTTCCCTTGTAATTTCCAATATCCCTCTTTGAACGAAACGAGCGCAATTTTACACTTGCAAGTTACGAGTTCTGATAACACAATCTAACAGTACTTCATCACGTAAAGAGAAAACAATCTTACAGTAATGCGTATTAGCACAGTAGGTAATCATCATTAGCAACCGTCTACTGTATGACGGGGATCAGTAAAGAATTCTGCTAAATATCGTCGTTCAGTTGCTCTCAGTAGAGTTCCTCAATACAAAATATTTTATATTGAGGAATTCTAGCTCTCAAAACCGTATGGTGCTGTCTGGTAGTCATATGTATAACCTTTCTGACATTTCTTTATTATATACATTTATTCATCTCTGTGAATGTCTCTGGAAAACGCAACAGATTACTTGCATAACGATTTATTGTATTTTCCTTTTAATTTTGGATCACCTGGAAATATTCATTCTCAAGATCTTTTAACAAAGCCATCCGTCCAGTAAATCTTGACACGTACGTATCATTAGATCAAATTCATTTCAAAGGTGCTCGATAAGATTCAGACCAGAACACTGTGCTGGCAATCTAAAGCTCCAAGCACGCTGGCATGAGAAAAAAATCATGAGTGGATTTGCACAGACCTCGCTTATTTTTACTGGTTGCATACGCTGCCAGCAGAGCCTGGTTGTTATTCTTAGGCAATGCTGGCAGCATTGTATTGCGACCCAAAAATATCATCTCGATCATGGCAATGCATAACAGGTGCGTTGTCCTGGAACAAACAGGTCATTTGTCTCCCTTTGTATTAGCCTCAATAACATTACGATAGTTATGATATTTATGGAAATTTTGGTTTTGCCTCCCCTTAGCTTAGAACTTACTGACTGTAATGGTATACAGGGTGTATCAGAACGGTCTCTACAAACTTGGAGGGGAGATAGTATGGGTGATTCTAAGCAAAAAAGTTCATATGAACGTGGGTCCGAATTTGAAAGATAACTGAGATATGAACAGAAATAAAAATGATACCACCAAGATCAACAAGTTCATAACTCAGGTTCTCTAACGCCTAGGATAAGGAAATCTGCGGGAATAATAGGGTACATAAAACTGTATATACTGTTAAAATATATACTCGAATTCTAAGGAGTAGTTTCCGCGTTACCCAGTCAACATCGTAACCCGTGCTCACATGCGAGTACAACCCAGCACAATTTCCGAAAAGCTGATAAATGAACATCGTAAGTTGATCGTGCAGGACGGCAAACGGAAAACTGTCTCCATGGATTGTTGCTGGGAAGCAAGTACAGAAGGCGGTTTCAAACAAGAATAAAAGCAAGATAAGGGATCTTTATTTTGTTTAGAAATTTAATCTGATTGTATAAAAAAAAAACTCGTATGCATTTGTTTAAGTGTACATTTCGATCGTTTTGCATTCAACCATAGAAATATAAAATCTTCTATATATGCAAAGAAGGATAAAGAATAATAATTGGATGTTCTATGAGGATTTTTATACACGCCATACCTCAGATGTTTAAATTATTGATGAAAAATAGGAAAGAAAATTAGAATAGGTGAGCAGAAGGTTCCTGGTTCGATCCCAGGCTGTGGAATTTTCTTTCCTATTTTTCATCAATAAAGAAGGATGTTTGTTTGTTTGTGGGTTTGTTTGTTTTTTATACAAATCTACAGTTTTATTCCGATCTTGATAAAATTTCGCATACATGACCTTCAAAGCATGAGGAAGGTCACTGTCTGCCTCAGATTTCGAAAAAATAATAATTATTTATAAAAAATCGATATTCATGGTTAAGACATAAAAGAAGAAAGGAAATTGCAACAACATCAAGTAAGTAAAAAAAAAAAAAGATTACGTGAGTAAAAAATTATTTAGACGAGAAGGCATCCTTAGAGGGGTCCATCCATTGTGAGCCTTTAAAAATTTTTTTTTCGGTAAATCAAGTCCCGGTATATCACCTAAATGTATTTTTTCAGTGAAGAGGTAAATTCCTGTCTTTCAGATTTTTCTTGGAATGGATAGTCCCTTCGCTCTATTTTGTAGTGATTGAGTTATTATTTAACCAATTTGGAGGTTTAATTTAGCTTTTTGAGGTTGTTCTGTTTACCTACAAGCGTAATTGTCCCGGGCAACGCCGGGTCCTCTGCTAGTCTATAAAAAACTTCATATCTTGAAGATTCTTGCCAGGGGTCCAGCAAGAAAAGTTTCCAATTGGGTCCCGCAGTTTCTAAGGCCGATTATTAAACTCAAAGTTTAAATCAGCGGTTCTCAACCAGTGGTATGCAAGAGGTAAACTGATGGCACTGAACGGACCCAAGGATCGTTGGCAATGTTTTTGTAGTTGTTTTGTTATAGCGGTATGCGGATGTGAATTGTTTTGCTTTAGTGGTATGTGGGTGTGAATTGTTTGTTTTAGTAGTAAATAGCTCGGAAAAGGCTGAGAATCGCTGGTTAAATGAGATAGTGATATTAAAATAATGCATTTTATTCATTTTTATTAGGTTTCCTTAGTCTTATAAATGGTACAGGGCCCCCTACCAAAAGTAACGTGTCATAGACAATAAAGTTTTTGTGCTCTTTCGTTTTCTTTCAGGCTTAATGGTTGTAACCAGTTATAAAAATTCAGATACTGTTCGCGGGCTTTAATTTAATGTTTTCAAATTAAAAAATTCAGGAGCACTTATATTAAAAAAAAAAAAACATTTTATTATATTTTATGTAGTTAGTCTTCTTGTAAAGACTCGGCTAACATGACAATACTGAAACTTAGTCCATAATGGTACAGATCTACAGAGGACAGTCGATGCCAACAACTAGATCCCACAACAAGACCCAGAAGAATTAAGCAGCCTCCGCCGATGACTCCATACAGATCTTTATTCAGTACATTAATCAAAAGGATAGATACAGACGCTACAGCCGATACAAATTCACTCAATTTTATGGTTGTATAGAAATCCGAAATAAAGTGGATAATCATCAGCAATATGCCAACAATAACTTGAATGTCGCCCATTACTTTCATACCAATTTTGTAATAAAACTGAGCCGCTATGAGTAATAGGCCGAAGGTTGCGCTAAGCCAAGTAGATGCACGATGAACATTGATCAGAGTGTATGGTGGCTTCACTAAAACTGTGGGGAAAGAAAAGGATGTCAAGGCTTTAGAATTATTAAATCATTTCTTAAAGATAATCAGTAGTCATGTTTATGTTTTTTGGCCTTATACTCGTACTACATGCTAATAAGCTTATACGTAACGTTTCTTAATTATTTAATGTGAGTTCAGTCTGGTAAAGTGCCAGAAATATAATTTTTGCAATTTCTGTATGTAAAAGGTCAAAGTGGCTTGCCCAATAACTTACAGCGCATATCTACTGGAAAAACTTTCCCTCCGTTCTATAAGCACCAAAACGTGGTACCATAAGTCTACACGCTAGTAGAACTTCTAATTTAGAAGTAGAAAGGGCAAAGGCGCTATAACACGTGATTATCTTGCTACAAAGTAAACCCGCTATTGTTATGTTAATGGATCAGTCTGGAACAAGGAGACAAAATAGGCATCAGCCTGGTACATGTATATCTAAACAGAATATGGACGAGGGGCTCGTGTTTCTCTCCAGAAGAAAGTAGTTCAAGAAAGGGTCCGATATATTGGCCGATCCTATGCAACTAGAACGAAAAATATAACTGCTAAAAAGCCACTGGAAAACTTACCTAAAAAATGCTAATACGCATATAGTAACTTGAAATTTGAGTATACACAACGCTTATTCGCCCAATTTTACAAGTTGCTTAGCAACGAATGACAGTGAACATATTTAATGGGACTTAGTCAAATTATCCCTTTCCAATGGGGAAGCTAATGACAACCACTTTGAGCACCTCTTGTAAATGTAGAGGCCAAAGGTAACTCGTATTCATCTCGAAATAGCTGAATATACATTAATAATAATTAATATTATAAACTGGAGATAAGCCTCTCAAGCATCAGGTAAAGATTTTTCTATCGAAAAATGGAAGGAAAAATTCTGCGACCTGGATTCGAACCAGGAACCTCGGCTGACGACTCTACCAGTTGGGCTATCGTTTCACTAACTTTCTGATGGTTGGATAGGAGAGATTCTCGATCTGTGAGCCAGGTGCCCGCCTCCCATTGGGCTTTCAACCTTGACAACTTGGTTGTCTTTAAGACACAGGAGAATGTAAAGATGAAAAAAATACGCACGCAACCCAAAATAAAAATCAATGGAAAGAGTCTATCATAATGAAATGGAAAATGGAAATCGTCTTAAAACTTTTCAACTTTAAGAGCATAATATATCCTCAATGTATATAAATATGCTTTAAAACCAATGAACTTTTGATAGGCACACAAGGTCGCAAAAAAAAATTTCGTATCGAAAAGGTTTGTCGTTCTTTAAAACTACGAGGGACATGACCGGTGTAACAGGGCAAAATAACCCCCCATGTAAATCGACCCCGGGGTCAATCTACACTAGTGTATTTTAACCCCCTACTTCCGGATGGGCGTCGTGCCAACCCCCTCTAAACTACCCACCACCCCCGTCAGCTACTTGACCAAATACGCATAGATAATGAAAGTGGTGGGGGTTGATAATAGGAAAAATTTGCGAGGATCAGAGTTTTCTATACTTTAGCACAAAAAGCTAAAGATAAATGATAAAATTTAAATTAGTAATTGAACTGAGAAATTGTAAAAAAATAAAATTCGCCTTTTGATTAAATATATGAAATTAGTAAAATCGAATTTTCATTGTTTGAACAAAAACGCATGATTTTAGGATTTGTTTTTTAAATAATGAGCGATGATTTTAAAGTAGGCTATTGATATTCGTATTAAAATGATATACGCGTTTTTTATATTAAAATATGAAACCTATTACCGGATAAATTTATGATTAAATTTGGTGCACATTTTTTTAAAAATTTTAATTAAGCAAGAGTCATAAACTCCTGATTAATTCGTTAATTAGACATTATTAGAAATTATTATACAATCAAAAAAAAATCTTTAACATAGTCATTACGTTTTAATTCTCTTAACCTTGTGATGGTGAGAATGAACCCTATAGCTACTTCTTCATTTTTAGAAAATTATTAATATCTCAAAAAAGGCTTAACCACTTGACATAAAATATACGTCAAGGCATAATTTAAGGTACTTTTCATGTATGCATTATTTATAATTTTTATTCGGTTCTGCTATTTGCCGTTTCGGATGAGTTGGCTGCAAAGAAAAAAATATGCTGGTCACTTACAAAAAATATCTAAAATATGAAGGCGGTTGGAGGGGAGGACAGGGGGTAGAGTTCATTTCATTTTTAGGTCCAAAGAGTTAATATAGCCACTTCCCCCTCCAGCCTCCCCTTTCTTTTTCCCCAAACTGATAAAAGGATTAAAAGCTTTTATATTTCATTGAACTTGTGTATTTTATTTGTAAATTATTTTGTTTTTGAATATTTGAAAATTTGAAAATTTTTTGAAAATTTCATTTGTATTTTTTATAGAATTTATCTGTAAATTGTTTTGTTTTTGAATATATTTTAGTACATGTATAAAATTTTTGTAGGTTTTTTTTTATCTTCTAATTTCAAAACTTTAAAATATCATTGTAATTTAATCCTTTTATCAATTTGGTGGATAAGAAGGGAAACTTAAGTAGCTGGAGGGGGAGTGGTAGTACAAATAAAATATTGTTTCAGCAGTGAAATAACGTAAAATACATATTAGAAGTAAATACGTAATGCATAAAGAAATGATGGATTTCCACGTTGTAATATTTACTTTTGCGTATTGCGTATACTTTATTTTTATTCAAATATTTCCGTTGATCAAATCATGCACTTTTTTCTTTTACTCATTTCTTTTTCCGCACATAAATTGCAGTTTAATTAAAATTATGCAACTAAATTAAAAAAAAAAAAGTGCACCAAATTTAATCATAAATTTATCCGGTAATAGGTTTCATATTTTAATATAAAAAACGCGTATATCATTTTAATACGAATATCAATAGCCTACTTTAAAATCATCGCTCATTATTTAAAAAACAAATCCTAAAATCATGCGTTTTTGTTCAAACAATGAAAATTCGATTTTTACTAATTTCATATATTTAATCAAAAGGCGAATTTTATTTTTTTACAATTTCTCAGTTCAATTACTAATTTAAATTTTATCGTTTATCTTTAACTTTTTGTGCTAAAGTATAGAAAACTCTGACCCTCGCAAATTTTTCCTATTATCAACCCCCACCACTTTCATTATCTATGCGTATTTGGTCAAATAGCCGACGGGGGTGGTGGGTAGTTTAGAGGGGGTTGGCACGACGCCAATCCGGAAGTAGGGGGGTTAAAATACACTAGTGTAGATTGACCCCGGGGTCGATTTACACGGGGGGTTATTCTGCCCTGTTACACCGGCTGACTAACGAGTCCATAACTTAGGTATTAAGACTTTAGGTATTAAGAGTACTCTGTGTATTGAGCTTAATGTTCTGCTGCTGCATTATGGCACTTCAAATTACTAAGTATTTGGTTAGTTAGATTTGAACGTGTCGAGTTTTGTGTATGGGTTGCAAACGGCGGGATTCGAACCTTTGATTCGACGTACTCGAGAACTAGAAAGCTTTATATCCCAATGTTCTCGGTTACCAGACCGGCTACATTATGCATGTCTTCTACATAGAGGCGTGGCCTTTTATTTTTTTAAAGTTTTAAAATTCTCTATTTGCTAATGCTCGTAATTTTTGTAAATTTGTTTTCAAGTAACATTTTAAATGGAAATGGTCGCGGAATAAATTTCGAAAACGGGGAACGTTAATCTCACATGTTTCATGAGAGCCAATTCTATTTTCTTGGCATCCCTCCCCCTTTTTATGTTTATTACAATAAATAATTAAATAAATCAATCAAAAACTCACGAAATCTTAGCAGTCCAGCAGATGCAGAAATCAAAATGAGACCATATCCGAACAGAGCATGCAGTTGAAACGCAAGTGTGGAATTCAATATTTTGATACCGTGCAGAGCACTTGCTACCAGCACGGCGTCGGAGAAAGCATTCCACAAATGGGACATTAACTCATCATACCTAGTATATATAAACGAAAAACAAATATATTTAATCAATTAAAGACGCTTATTCACGATTATCAATATTAAAAGCAGTCTACATTTCCATTAAGCAAACCGCCGAAAAAAGAATTTACCCGGAAAATCAAAAGACAAAAAAATGATTGATTAGACAAAAAAAAAAAGGTAAAAATACAATAATACATAAGTACTCCAGCCGGCCGTACTCCGGGTCTATAACCTAAAATATTTTTAGAAATGCATCGAAAGTTATTTAAAGGATCAAATATATTGATGGTGGTGGAAAAAACTTAGCAAAGAGCAGTACCTGGAAATAGCAAGAAACTTGGATGGACATATCCCTGCCCATACTTGTTGTAAAGAATGCGTTGATGTTAGTCGTTCGTGAGTGTTTTTTACTAACAAAGGTGCAATTAATTGATCGGGAGAATCTCAAATTAAATGTTCATTTACTTCATTTTCATTATTGAAACTCTACCGCTGACTTCGTCGTGATCATTGTTTTTACCTGCGCGCGACTAGTGCGTGCTTTTATTCGTAAGCAATACATTTTAAATGATTAATTTGTTCTGAAAAGCAACATTGATGTAAATAGGCAGGGCTATGAATATTATGACGGTTACAAACAACAGTAAAAATGTTCTTGTTATCCGTAGCAACTAATGAGGTGATGGATCAAGCCAACTGTCAAATGGTGGTCGATATATTATGTCCACCAAAACTCACAAATTTTGAACACCAGAATATGTTATCCATTGTTATCATTGAGTTTCATGAGCCACAACATGGAATGGTAAGTCTAACATAAGAAACGATAATCTTCGTTAGAAATCTAAAAATAATATGAGTCAAGGAACATATAAAAAAGGTATGCGAAATTTCACACGCGAAATACATCGAGTAGCACTTTATTGGATATACCCGAGTGATATACAACTGTTAAGACACATGAGTGGCGATCATGTGACTGCAATGCAAGGGGATTTAAATAGCAACTTCTTAGATCTACTGAGCAAGATGTTATAATATTGAGCGACTTTGAACGTGGCATGATAGGTCGATGCTGGACGAGCTGGGTTTGCCACTTCAGCAACTGCTAGAAGTTCCGTGACTGACGACACCTCGTAAATGATAAAGGTCATCGGCGCGTGGAGACAATTGTACACGCCAACCAGTCTGTAACAATTCGTGAAATAGCCAACTACTACAACAATGCACTGCAGAGAACAATGTTGGAATGCACTATCCGTCAAACATTCAGCTATAGCAATCAACGTCCTGAACGGTTGCTGTGTCTTTCAGGGAAGATGCCGTTACAATGACTATGTTGCCACGGACTATCGTCGATTGGAAACATGTTTGATTGGAAATTTTTTCCTCCCTCACCACGTTGATGGCATCGCGAATATGAAGTAAAAAAACATGAGGCTATGGACAAATTCTTTGTGGTATCGACGTTCCACCCATGTTCTGTCATCGTTTAGGGCAGTATTTTCTGCCCACAATAGTTCTCACATGGGATACAGGGAGCTTCTTCAGAAGAAACCGGGAATATTAGGTAAAAAAATTGCTCAAAACAAGTATTAATATAATAAAAGACAATGAAACCTCCTAAACAGACCACCGACGTTGACAGTTGGTCCAATTGGTCCCAATTGGTCCAACTTTAGAGGTGGTCCCAAAATGGAAGTTTCCTAACTCAGGAATGTTGCTTATCTGCCTTTGAAAACCTGCTTTTCTTAATAAAGTGGTCAAACTCAATGTGTTATTTTATTTTACGCTTTTACAGTACAATATTTATATAAAATGTAATAAAAATCCGTTTCTTGTTTTTTATAGAAGTAGGATTCTAGAGTTGTTTGCTTCTTGTCGTTCAAGCGCTTTGCTATGACAGTATCTTGAACCATACGTCTCCATCATCCACAAATATTTCATAGCAGGGTGTTCTGCTGCATCTTTTACATAATATTTCAGAGTTTTAATTGCATCAGAGTTTTTAATTGCATCCTCTTTGTCACTTACATGTTCTTCATTTTCAACACAAAAGGTATCAGGATAATTTTCGCCAAAACACTCGGGTGTCCTCAAAAGTTAACTCAAGTGTGCTATCTATATCTAACCATGATGTCAATCATATCTTCAGTAGAAACCTCGATATCTGAATTACCAATATGATAGTTTTTAAAACACTTGATTACTGTCCACCGATTCCAGAAAAACGTGATCCATGGACTTGTTATGGAGGTGGTCCCTTTAAGGAGGTTCATTTTGTTTCATATTAAATCAATGAGGAAAAATTCGGTGAAAAAAATCGGTCCTATTGTGGAGAGGGGTCCCATAAAGGAAGTGGTCTTTTAGGGAGGTTTCACTGTATTCCAAAAGTAGAAAAGACTAGTCCTTTGTTGTTCTTTTAATAGCATAAGCAAAGTAGAAAAGTTATTTCCTTTGTTGCTCTCTTATGTGAATGTGTATGGTAACTTTAATTCCTTTTTTTATGGAAGAGGAGGTAGGGGAAGATTTCCTAAAAGTGAAAGGTTAAGGAGAATCGAAAAAGATATTTCATGACAAATGGGAAATGCTCTAGTGAATGTTTCCATGGGAGACGTTAGGTCTGCTGATACATCGTACTGGAAAATTATAATCTACCACCTCCCAACCCATTCTCGACTCGCTTAAAAAAGATGACTTCGAGGCCGCATTCCAGAAGTGGCAGGAACGCTGGATGACTGTTTGGTGATGTTCTATTGGGTTGTTTCATAAGTATTGGCCGAATTTGATGGAAAGAAAAAGAACCAGAAACAAATAAATGCATTTTATTAAGTGAAACATCTGCTCTCAGCACCTTTACATTGTGCCAACGTGTTGGCAATGAAAAAAAAAATACCATGGTGTAATGACAGCATCTCGATCAGTAAACCATTGTCCCGCAAGAAATTGTACAAATGACGACGAAACATGTGGAAATCGTTTGGGGCCACGTCGGTGAATACCCAGGATGAGGGAGAACCTCGCACCCTAAACAATTAATTTTTTTGCAGGGTTACAAAAGAGACGTGTGGACGAGCAATGTTGGAGGAGTATTGGACCTGCACGATTCACCAGTGACAGTTGTTTTTTGAAGTTGGTTTGAAGCCCCCCCCCCCCCTTCCCTCCAACATCGTGCTTGCAGTCTAAAATTTCGTATTCAAGTATAATGTGACACCCCTTCCCCCAAATTTAGGTGTTTATGTCAAAAATTTTCTCATTACACACGTTCAGCTGACGGCAGTACACATCACTGTTGATCGTTTGTTCCCTGTGGCAGAAATTCAAAATGGGAATTCAAAAAACACACTCCTCGAGGTCCACCACACGGAGATAAGAAGTTTGTTTGGGATGCTGTTTCGGTGTTTTCCCTTTAGTCAGCCACTGAACTTTTCATTTTCTGTTGTGTAGAGTACTCATTATTCGTAGGGCTCTTGCAAAGTAGCCTACGCGAAATCGGTCTATATTTAGGTAAGTGCTGCTTTTTTTTTTTTTTAACAAAGCTAGTCCGGAAACTTTTTAATACCACCTCGTATTTAAATTCATTAAAGGTTCAGCAAGCAGATCTTCAATTTATTGAAATCCTCGCTGAACATCATTAAATCTTCACTGGTATAGCCAGAAATTTCATGTTCTTTCGTATTTTGAAGAAGCATGCTGTTTAAGAGTTTTTCACCCTTTTTCGGCTTCCATCCCTAGGGAAAAAAAAAAAAAAAAAACCCCACAAGCTTTAGATAAAATATCGTGTTCCCTACAAGATCTGGTCAAACAAAATAAAATGAAAACAATGTCACACCGACATCCTTCGTCATAATTTTTAGCTCCTTAGCTCCCTCTTCTCCTGGCTCTGCCGTGTTTAATTTTTTTTACTCGCAGAATATCTCCTTAGTTTGGATTATAAACTTTCATTTATAGTCAAATATTATGAAACCTAATTAGATACATGTAAGGGTTGTCCAGGAAGTACGGCGTCAAATTTGCGTCCGAGCAAAATATGTTATACTTAACCGAACGCAAAACGAAGCAACTTTATTTGTGCACAGCAGTACAGTAAAGTATCATGTAAACATTTTTCAAACAAAAAAAAAATTACAAAATGCCGTTATATCCAATTTTTATCAGGTTTTTCCAAGCTGCGTCCATGACGGCTATTCCGGATGATTTCCCCACCTTTTTTGAGACTTTTGTTTAGATTTGCCGGAAAGCTTTGGTAGATTTGGATGGATTTGGTCGTTTGGCATACTCGTTCTTGCATAACGTCCAAAAACGCTCGATACCGCGATCCTGGGGAACGTTTGGTGCGTTATCCTTATTGGAAACGAAGTTGATGTTTTGAGATATCACGTAATCCGTAACAGAATGAGCATAATGTGCGGTCACCATATCTGGCCAGAACAAAATATCGTCCAGTGCGTGATGCTGGAGCATAAAGGGAATCAATCTCTTTTTAATGCACTCCTCAAGATACTTCTGGGCGTTCATAGTGCCTTCACAGTAAAACGGATCTGACACGTTTCCATTTTCGTCTGTGGCTTGCCGGACAAGATGTTTTTTCATAAACTTCGCTTTTTCTTCATAAGGAACTTCGTTAGGGTTCGCGGCATGGTAAAACTTCTTCCCAGGGACATCGGACGAATCTTGAGGAACTTTGTTTCATCGTCTAGGAGAAGAATTTTTCCACTGCATTTTTGTACATTTTTCGGCAGCCGGTTTTTGGTTCCCAGTACTGTATATGGTGGAGCATTTTGTTTTGGGTGACCTTTCATCCCAAGCTTGTGAACTTTGATATTATCAGTAGTCTTCGATAGATCTAATTTCTTGGATCCCTGACGAACTGAAATGCCGGGAGTCTTCCTGGAGATCTTCGTCACCTTACCGATGTTCTTTGCTGTCGATTTTGACGCAGAGCGGCCGCGTAAATTTCTGTAGTTTGCTTCTCCAGTCACTTCATACCTTCTAATGATTTTGTAATATTTACAAGGTATTTACATATTGAAATAGCTTATGCAAATTTGACGCCCTACTTCCTAGACAACCCTTATTTGGAAATATTAAAATGTTAAATTAATTAGAAATTAAGAAAATTACAAATTAAGAAAAACGCAAGCATCCAGAATATAAAACTATTATAATTATTTTTAGGGCAAAACTGTGATCAAAGGTCTTAAAATTGAATTTCATTTCTTTAAAATTTTCAATATAAGTCTCTTATTAAGAGTGATTCTTTTTATTAGGGATTGTTTGGATTGATCAAAGCATTTTGTGACGTCATCTCTGCTAACGAGGGACTTGGCATCTGCAACCGCTGCGTTTCCTTGCACTTTGTTTATTACGATATTCAACCGCAGAGTAGAATTTAGGTGCTATCATCTTAATTATTTCTCCCGAGTTATTTCTGTTATTGTCATAGCTGATAGATGAACTGTAACGGAAGTAAACAGATGATGTAATGGCGAAATATTATTTCAGGAGATATGGAGCGAGAGATGACTTAATTTATTGCTTTAAATTTCGAGTTCTTCTCGAATTCAATAAAACTTTCATTTTTTTCAAACCAATAACGAGTCGATTATTTTAATTTTTTTTTATCGCAATACAACTAGAGATTGTTGTTGTCATTAATCTTTTCTTTTATCGAGATGCAATTGTGATATCACAATCACGCGATCTCGCAGGATTAGTGCTTGGGCCTGCCATTAAATTTAAAGGTAATCTAATATGCTCTAAACAAATAAGAACTGTAGTGTTGTTTAAATTCTGTAGTGTACATTATATTGTTTACGAATGGAAATAAACCTGGATCCCCCTTTTTGCCAGTATGTTCTCTAGGCAAAAATAATTAAAACTACCCCTGAATCCTTAAGCTCAACGTGTAAGTTTGTCAAGCGAAACATCAGTTATTTTTGAAAGTTACAGGAATTTCATTCACATTATAGCGGGAAGATTTTAGGGCCAACCTTCCCTGTTCCTTCCCTCGGAAAAAATATCGTTAAATTTCCTATTGTTCAGCTGACGTGCACTCAAGGGTTGGATCAGGAAAAGGGGGCGAGGCAACCGAGATACATGTCCACGTGGAATAAAATAGATAAAACTTAAGAAGTATTTTTAGGTCATTAACACAGAAATAACAAACATAATCCAAACATAAAAGTACTCTTTAATGTTTGCAGATGAATGATATGATGCATTGTGACTTGTTTTGATGTTTTAGATGCTTCAGATGTGTTACTCAGAAACATTCAGTATCTCCTCCAGAGATTTTTATTAATTGGACAGAAGAAATAGAGTGAACAAAAATTAAAAACAAACAAAACATTATACAATAAGACCCCGACTTGCGTCACTAATTGATTCCCGGAAAATGCGACGTAAGTCAAAACTATGTAATTCGAAATAATTTCCTATAGCAATACATTGTACGTGTGTTTATAAAAAATTGTACTTGATTATACATCTGACCAAAAATGGAGAAGCGCATGTATAGAAATGCAAATACATGTGTATGTCTGTATAAGGAAACAAATATATCCAAGAAGCTTATTTTGTATTTTTTATTAAAATAAAACTAGTTAGAGAAGCTTGACTTTTTTCGGTGTACAATTGTCTATAGATACAAATTTCTTATTCCTCTATTTACACGAGAACTGCGCTCGGAGTCGGGATCATTCTCTTGAAAGACAGCCATAGCAGTTTCTAAATGGTTAAAAGCATCAGAAAGCATTGCTCGTGTCAACGCTTTGACTGGTACTCCCTCATCTTCATGAGCAGACGCATCTTTTCTAAAACTCTCCTTTACCATCACAAGATCTTCATTAGAATGATCATCTGAAGACCAATTAATGTGATGGGCTTAGCAGTGCCCATTGACTTAGAGCTTTGTTTATTATAGTTGGCTAGTTTGCATGATGATTCATAATAAGAACTAAACACTGTTGCATTTTTTTTAAATTTTTGGGGTGGGGGAAGGAAATCACATTTTTTTTTTTTTTTTTGTATAACAAGCATCGTACACCGAAAGTGGCGGAAATTTATAAATGACGTAAGTGCGAAATGACGTAAGTCAGGGTCTTACTGTATACTACAGTGAAAACTTTGTTCACAAACTCAATCCATTTCAGAGCTCGTTCACGAACCTAGTTATTTGCAAACCAAGACAACTTTCCTCATTCAAATCATTGTTAACACAGTTAATTCGTCCCAGCAATCTAAATCAGATCCCCCCCCCCCCCCCCCCCCCATTAATTTAATATGGGTATTCGTATACTACAGTAATTTAAAAATAACATTATAAAACCGAAATTGCGAGCTATGTTCACATAAATACAAAGTGACACTAGTATCATGCATAGATTGGCAAGTTAGTGATGTCGCCAGTTCGTGAACCGATACGTTGGTGCGTAAACCGAAACAAAAATTGTTGGTTGTGAACCGAATTGTTCGTAATCAGAGGTGTTTGTGAATCAAGGTTACGTGGGTCTGATAGAATTACTACGAATAGCAAATGTTAATATTTTTTCAGCCATTTCAATTACAAGGATGTTCTCTCATATAGAAATTCTCCAAGTTTAAATAAACAATCGGTGATTACACTAGTGTGCATACAGGATCTAATGACATAATGACGCGTAAGAGAAAAGGGCCGAGTTCACATTGCAGCGAAAAGTTAAATGTTGTTTTTGCTTAACAAATTAAAGTTTCTTATTGGTTGTGCAATGGAGATTCAAACAAGAATATGAACATTGTCATGTGAGATTACCTTATCGAAAGTTTCCATGAAGATGGATTGGAAGATCAGGTCCCATTGCATGGCCTCCAAATTCACTCAATTTAACCACAATTTCAAAATCTGACCTTAAAACCCTTGATTTTGTGAAGATATACAGATGGGACAAGAGTTTGGACACTCAAAATTAATTCACCAGTAACAAATTGGAGCACATTTTGATTAGATAGGACACTCACCATGTTTTCCAAAATGCCATTAAATGGTTAAAAATTTCCTCAACCCATTCTAGTTTTATGAAACAATAACCAAAATTGCTTCCAAATGTGTCTATGGAAGCACCATGGACAAAAACCGTTGGCACCATGTGTGAATTTTGAGTGTCCAAACTTTAGTAACATTCTGTATTTATAGATACTGTATTATCAGGGCTTAATCAAGAAAGAAGAACTATAGTGTTACCCTATGTTCATCCGTTCTTGACTTATATTTCAAGGATTTTAATTTTTTATTTATTTATTTATTTATTTATTTATTTATTTATTTATTTATTTATTTA
>JAHWFO010001074.1:2169756-2188321 GCA_023313115.1 Rhysida immarginata
TTATTTATTTATTTATTTATTTATTTATTTATTTATTTATTTATTTAACAGTATTTGGTCTTTACAAAAAATTTAAAAGAATGGCAAGTTGTTCACCTTCTGTTCTACTTCTATCAACATCAAAAGTTCATGGGGGAGGATATTTGGAATACTGTTCAAATTTTTTGAAGCAATTTTTAGAAAGGTATTTTTTTGTTTTAACATTATACAGTGGTCTTTTGGATAATACACAATTGTTTCCACATAATTGTTTATTTTAAAATAAGCTGGCTCATTTTGACTTTTAAGATGTTATGGAACTTGTATTTTAATAGAAACTTTGATAAACAATAGCATATTAAATCCTTATGTCTAATTTACATGTACTTAATTTATCACGATATAGTATGTTAGGTAAGAGATATAGAAAATAAGCCAAGGTACTCAAAATACACATAAACGAGAATTTTCTTAAATTAAAACTTTCTGAATTTATGATGTATCCCCATTGATAAAAATGGACAGCTGTCAGCTGTGTGATGTTACATATTATCATTAAAAAAAATTAACTTATATTGTTAATAGAAACATCAGGCCTCTATGGAGGAGGACTGTTAATTGAAATAGTGTTGATTGATGGCATCATAAACCAAAGGACCACTGTATTATGTAAGTTTTTTTTCCTAATGACTGCTTTGTACTTTGGATGCTTAGTGTATTGTTTATTTTTAATTTTAATTAAATGTTAATGCAGAATAAAATTTGTTAATATTATTGTAAATGGTCAAAATTATCAAAAATTATTTAATTATGGAGGGCATAGAAATTAATAGCGTGAGTACTTAGAAAAATCTTAACAGATGCATAGAAGAGAAAGCTTTTAAAACACTAGCATAAAATCCTAGCAATAATAATTACAATTGACCTGTAACTATCATAGAGGAGAAATAAGATAGAGAGTGCGAGTTTGGATGTCAGCATCGTGGCGAAACAGCCAACTGCGATTTGGGGATGGATGAGAGCAAATAGGCGCTGTTTACAATGCAAAGAATGTATCGTTTAGCATTTTCAGAAATATAATTCTCCATAAGAGGACCTGTTATTGCGAAGAGTGGTGCTTAAGGAGATAGTGAAAGTTTTGCACGCTCTATCTTATTTCTCCTTTATGGTAACCACTAGAATTTAGCGTGAATTTTCTTTGAGCACTGAGAGATGGCATTAATTTGGTAGCACATCATGGCATTACTTCTGTGAATGTACATAACCACTGGAAGTGAGTGCTGCTCGAATTTAATGCATCATAATACATTTTCTTTTGGTCCCGTGATTTTTTCACGGGAGAAATACCCGTTTACGTATAATTGAAACAGTATTTCTGCAACATTATTAGAAGATAGTGATAATGGAAAGAAGATTTATAAAGGGTGACAAAATTTATTTAGGTATTGTTGATTTATCCTTTGAAAACGATCTGCCATTGATTCTAAGCCAAACCATAGTTTCTCTAAGGGTTTATTCACCTTCAACCTCATTAATTACTCTTGAATCTAAGCCTGGAAAAAAGTGTGCCTTCAATCTGAAAGAATACAATCTTATTTAAAATGATGGCCTGATTTTAACAAAATTCTGATTGATAAAGGTGACAAAAAAAAAAAAAAAAAATCATTTCACAATAGTGAAAAATGAGTTATGTCCTAGGATCGAATAAGGATCTGGATTATTATTCTACATGCTCTACTATTGAGCTACTATGGAAGCTTGAAGTTCTCCTTTTGCTCATTGGAGCAAGCATATTCCTTCTAAATAAACTAGCACCACATTTTATAACTGGTACAAACTCCTTATAGATGGAATTAAATGAAAATAGTAACAATCTGAAGATTCTTAATTGGTGCTCAGGCTGTATATTTCTTTCCCGTTTTCCAATGATGACACTGTAAGAAATCCAATAATTTAAATTATTTGGAAAATGGATGTGGCAGGGCTTATTGGCAGCTAATGTTTTGTCTTTTGTGAATCTCGTATGATTATTTACTTACTTAATGGGTTTGCGTGTATTATCTATTGCACAAAAAACTACTTAGTCTACCTTGAAAGGAAAATTTCTATTTGAGGAATATAATTGGCGTGTTTTTTTTTTTTAATAATTTATCATGGAAAATAAGTTTATAAAATCTTAAATTTGTTTTTACAGAAGAAACGTGAAAGAAATATTGTTTGTACCTTATGCCTTGAAAAATCACGATGAATATGCTGAAACTGCTCGGAAAGCTTTTGAAAAAATAAGTATGCAATAGTCAGTTTTAGAATGTTTTTCCCCCCATAAAATCTTATTGAATATTAATTTTTATTGAAACATAAAAAAAAATTATTATATTTTCAAATCATTAAGCAATATAAAAGAATTTTGAGTTTTTTATATTGAATATAGTACAAAATAAATAGAGGCCTTGCAATACATGGTAAAAAGTAAACACTGGCCAGTTTTATATTAAATGACATCAGTAGATTTAAAGAATGTGCATTTTCATATACAAAGGACAAATCAAATTTCACCATTCTTCGCCAGCCAGGTGGCCGAGAGGGGTAGGGTGTAGGCTTTCTAGTTCTCGAGTCCGCCTGGTCATGGGTTCGAATCCCGCCGTGGGCAGATGTTTGTGTTTGACCTGGGCTGCGTACAGAAATAACTTCTGTAAAAGATGCAAAATGACCTTAGTAGTCGACGCCAAAATTTTTAATAAACCAATCAATCACCATTCTTCGCTTTGGAATGAGCCACTTCCCTGAACTGTGGAGAATTTTGAAGCCAAAACTTCTCTTCAAATCAAGTTCTTAACACACAACATGGAAGTTTATCCAATCCTGCTATCCTACTCTGATTTGTTACATATTTTTTCTTCTCACATTTTCCACCAGTGTATTTTTGTTCTTGTTATTTTAATTTGATTCTTTATCCAATCAGAATTTTTTAATATGGTTAATTGTTTTATGTGAATAAAAAGTGAAAGTAATCAGTGTTTACTTTCTGCCAGTATTATAAAGCCTTTATTTATTGTTATCATTCATATGCTATAGATTGTCCAGTAAGATTATTTTAAAGTGCTTAAAAAACTGAAAAAATGTTCACTGGATAATTGATCCAAATATTGATTATGTTTTCTTATACAGGGTTACTATAAATGATTCATTTTATTTCAAAACGCTATTTTCCAAAGTATTAGACATACAAATATAATTGATACATGAAAAGAACTGTAAACTCATGAAGTTTGCATCGTGATTTACCAGTTTGCAGCACGAGTGCAGTGTCTTTACAAAATGGTGACAAAACAGGAAAAGAGTTTGTGTCTTGGAACATTCGAGATACACGTCTGTTATTTTAGTGCAACGTGCATTCAGGAGGGAGTACAGAAAAGAATCATCATGCAAACCAAGTATTTTACGGCAGTTTAAGGACATTGGTTGTCTGGAAAAGCACTGTTCGACCAAGCATGTTAGCTGAAACGGCGGAGAGAGTGAGGGATTATTGGACACGTGTTGTGTGACCAGAGGGGTACACGTAAAACATTTGTAGACTTGAGAAAAACGTGGCAAGTTTACAGTTCTTTTCATGTATCAATTATATTTTTGTGTAATACTATGGAAAATACAGTGCTTTGAAATTGAATAAATCATTTATAGTAACCCTGTATTATATTGCATTTACTTCCACTGGTACATAAGCCCACAAGAAAGTGATTCCTGTCAACATCTATGATTGTTTGACTACTCCAGCACTTTATGCTGTTGAAGGTTCACTTCACTTGTCAATTTCCAATTTTTCAGGATACAAAGCCTATTTTTATATATACCTCCCTTTAAAAAATATCTATATCTAAAGCTCTAAAAAAAAACCCGCCGAATATGTATTCAACAATATAAATTAATATAAATTAATTAGCTTACCCATTGCAGTAAAGGTACTCTACCTGATGAGCTGTTGTTGCTCATTGAAAATAAAAATGAAATCGTTCTATGAAATGAAAATTATTTTATTTATAAATGAATAAATAAACAGAAATTTGTATCAATCGGTAACAAAAAAATAATAATAATGAAACATTATACGTATCTAGGGGTAATAATATATGTGCACACTCGTCCAGTCGAAACCTAAGAGGATTGCTAACGAGTATGATACAAAAGGAGGCCCCGTGAAGCAAGATGGGGCCGTTCTGATTGACTAATGCTGGTTGTTATTGTTGAAGTTTTTGGTGCATGTCGTTGATTTGTTTAATGTTTGAACGGGGGTAATGGTCTCGCCCTGATTCCCCGGAAGCTGTGATGAATGAGTCTGGTTGCAGACCACCAAACAGTCACCATAGCCTTGTGATATTTAAAAATATCAAAGCCAAATAATGTAATTATGAATTTGTTTCGGGCTCAGGAAAATTTGACGTGTGGGACACATCCGACCAACAGACCATAGATTGGAGACCCAAAAAATGCATAAATAGGTCTCCAACCTATGGCCTTCGTATGACACGATGTGGTGAATAGATGTGAAAATATTAATTACCTTGTAACAACTCTACCATTGAGCATAAGGATGACCAATTTCATAGTTGGGCGCCATTGTGACACACCCACCAAAATCTCTAATATAATCAATGGCCAGAGTGTTGGGTTCGTTAATTTAAAATTATAAAGGTAAACTCGAGAGTGAATTACTTCAATCGAAATAATAAGGCAAAGTGTTAAAAACAAATAAAATAATCTTTATTCAGGAAAATAGAATCAAGTTGAAAGGAGTGGGTAAATGCAAATAAACTTAACAACTAATCTTAAATTCTAAGGCTATATCAATATACTAATGAATGATTAAATGAATCTAAATGCAGCTACTGATTAAATTTAAGTTAAACACTAAAAGCTATTCAATTCCAACTTAAATGGAAGAAAAATTATTATCTTATTCAAAATTCCTATCTGTGCTCATGTGATTACTCTATTAAAAAGTACCTCACCCAATATTATCATTAATTTCACTTATCTCTATCTCAAAATAAAATTACAGGCTCTAAGGAATATATTCACTTACAGTTTGTGTCCGCTAAGCAGAAGTTTCTATATCCATATTTGTATTACTACACTATATCACTTTAAACAATATACATATCCAGGGGCACACACACACATATTATATAGATCACAACACCAATATTTCACTTCTTGTGAAGCACACATTACTTTGCCTTGAAGCACACATTACTTTGCCATTACTTTGCTATTCGCTTTGCGTTGGTACAGGAACCTGGATCTACTACCTCATGAGTCCGTTACTTCTCAAACAGTCTAAGGTGAGATCAACAGATCCCTGCACAGTCTCCAAAACTTAATGCATGGCTTGTAGATTCTCAGCTACCTTCTCAATTGATGTGGATCCTTGAAGTATCGCCATTAATTTCCAAGTCGTGGGATATCTACATTTCATCTCCATGGTTTAATCATCTTGCCATCTTATTCACAGAAACGGGGGATTTGCATATTTTCATCTTAATTAGAATTCAACTCACTTCATCAATATATTCTCATATTAGGGACTATCACATAATATCACTTCCCCTCGATATATTCTCATCTCCCTGTCCAATTTAACTACTGGTGGGACATCCCCTCTTGATTTGTAGAAAAATGCAAGAAGGGGGATCGCTTGACAGTTTCTGATCTTCAACTAATTGAAGCTTACAATCATTGAAAGAATCAGATTCAAAGTTTACCTCCCCAAAACAAAATTCTAACAAAATGCGAGCTCTTCCATGTGTCGGCATGGGAGCCCGGGGATATTGGTCTCACACCCCCCCCTCCAAGACTTCGCGCCTTTTATCATCTCTCAGCATCTGGCCTCACTTTCATCCACAAAAAAAAAAAGAAATTGAAAGTAAAAACTCTCAAAATTGCATATTTGCCTAATAAAACTTCATCTCCTCTTGAATACATGAGAGATAATATTCACAATTTATTATGATGCTTCACATTATTATTCATGTCATAGACCAATATGATTCTAAATCAACATAATTCGCAATAATCAGAAATTCTATTTCCACTGACATCACTTCTGGATGAAAACGCATTGTAAACGTATTATTCATTCAATTCTTTAATCAATTAATAACTCAATTATAAGCTACTCCCTTACACAAATTCTTACAACAACTTCATCACTATATTAAATATGTCATATTGAATTCCACTTCAAAAGACAACAAATGAATCTATTACCACAATGAATCTATTAATATTCAATAAACAAGTGAAACGTCACAACCTCTACTTTTGGTAAGTATGAACCAATGAACCAAACTAACTTTTATATATCGTAATTTTCTCATATCTGCCATCATTTTCGAGAAAAAAAAAATACGCGACATTACTTTTTGGTCGCCCCTAGTTTTCTTTAAGGAAATTTCTAGTTGATAGTGAAGCAATCATAAGTTGTATGCTATATAAAAAAAAAGGGCTGATATTTTGAATCCCTAAGCCCCTCTCGCCTTATCTACAGTACATTCATGGACCAGAATTATTCTATTTTAACAAAACATTTGAATATAATTGGGAAGTTATTAATCTGCTACCATATTAAGATGCTTTTCTTTTCTTTTCTTTTTGATGTCGGTATCACAATCTACCATAGTCCTTTTTTATAGATACATGTAGTCCACTTGCTTTATGGTTATAAGATTGTCGATGAGAGTAACACCTTCTTTGGCTTGCATAATATTTCCACATACAGGGTGTTTCTGAATGGTCTGTACAAACTTTCAGGATACTTCCAGGGACCAAAGCAAGCAGAAAATTTGTATAAACATTGGGGTTGAAAACCCTTCTTTATAGAATTATAACTGTTTGAAGGTATCCTTCAGCAGCAGAAGAGGTAAGACAATTCAAAGAAACGTCTGAAGAAAATCGTGCTCTTTTCAATATCAGATTTGAAATGTTCTTATGCTATAGGCCATTTTGAGCATTTGCTATAGCAAATGTATCTTCTTGTTATACTGTAAAAATAAATCACAGTTTGCAACTTTTATATGCTTTAATGTTAATTTCGTCTATTGCGAGACACCCTCAATCCGTTAAAACGTGTTTTCGACCCTATGTTCAGAAGACATTTTCTGCTTGTTTTGGTTTGTACAGACGATTTGTATATAGCATACTGATATACTATATTGTACCATTGTGGAGAAGTGGAAATTTTGCCTGTATTTAATATCTAATCGGCAGATAATAATTTGATATTTCTTTATGAAAGTATATTGAAGACATTACGGACATAATATTGCTTTCTGATAGAAAATTACCCTAATTTAAATGTACCATTTTTTTTTTTTTTTTAATTTAACCCTTTAAATTTTTTATTTTTTAAAAAATTAATTCTGAAGTGAATTTATTATTATATTTTAGACATTGGATTAAAAAGTATCCATAATGAATGCAGCCCTGTTGGAGCAGTATGTGAAGCAAATGCTATATTTGTTGGTAAGTAATTAAATGGTACAGGGTGTTTACTAAACATACGGCAGAGATTCAAGAGGTGATTCGTTGGGTTATTTTCAGAATATTTATTTATTTATTTATTTATTTATTTATTTCGAGAATGATACAGAGCATCCACCCAAGGCCAGTATGGTCGAAGCCGACAAGGTAGGTCCCCGGGTGGATGGTATTAACAATAAATGAATACAAAATTTAAGGGTTAATCTGAAACACGGAAAAGAAAAAGAAAAGAAGAATGAAGAAGAAGAGGAGAGCTTAGGAATCAGAGATGAGTCATGGGACCTTTCTTAAAAAGTTCAATAATCTTGATTTAAAAATTGCTATAGACAGAATATAAAAATAGCCAAGTTAAATGTAAATTGGTGTTATTCCAACGGAGTTAAAAAATTGTGATACAGAATGGGGTTTACGAAGTTTTAACAATATCCTTAAGAATGGCGTTTTATATATTGGGATAATTCTAGCGATCCGGAGACATGATGGGAATGTGCCTTGGGAGAGTGAGATATTAAAAAGTAAAGCAAGAGGAATCATAAAACCGGAGGAAGCCGTGATAATTATACTTGATCGCATATCCAGAGGATCGGGATAACTGGAAGATTTTAAGTGACATATGGAAGATAATACTTCGTCAGGGGAGGAAGAGGGAATAAAGAAGGCGTGAGGTGTAGCAGGTGGAGATAATGGATAGGATGAAGCATGAGGAGGAATTGGGGGGGGGGGGGGTGAAGGTAATAACGTTTCTAGGAAAGATGTTAGGTGGGAAGGCTCAAGAGTAGAAGGGTCTGAGAAGGGGTGGTCTTTCTTGGAGCTCCATGAACTAAATTGTTGATAGCTTTCCATTTTAGCTTGTTGTCACCAACTCTGTTAAAGAAACGAGCGAAATATAAAGATTTTGTTTCTTTGTTGTCCTTTGATGATTATTGGAATGCTGCTTTGTTTCATAGATACAAGGCAATAAAGGTTTTTTGACAAAAACAATATTGATATCTTTTAACAACAATTTGATTATTAAAAACAGTTAATTTTCACAAAACCATGTGTGGGGAAGACCGTTTTCAACATCGGTTTTCATTGAATGTTTGAATTGGAATTCAGGGTTACTGGCTAATTGGATCAGTGAGGTGTATTGAATATTTTTCAGAACACTCACTAGAGGATATATCACTTGGTGAGAAATGTAATATGGTTTATGCACAATGGTGTACCAGCGCATTTTAGTGTATTAACTCGTGAGTTTTTAAATGTAACATATTAAGACCGCTAGATTGGTCTAGGTGGACTTCATTTATGGTCTGCTCGATCCCTGCACTTAAATCCCATAGATTTTTTTTTTTTAATGGGAGGCATCTGAATTCGTTAATTTACACTATTCCAGTGGAAAATGTAGATGATTTGAGAAATTGGATAGTTGATGGGTTTAATGCAATAAGAAGTCATTTTTCAGCAGTTATTGTAGATTAAGAAACTTTACATGTAATATTAGGTAATAAAAGATTATTTTTGCCGAAAAGCATTTACCGGCCCCAATCTTTGAAACAGTGGCATTCTGAAAATCATCAAAGGACAAAAGATTCTTAAAATAACCTAAAGAATCACCCCTTGAATTTTTGTCGTATGTATAGTAAACAACCTGTATATGCATAGAATCAGGAATGGAATGGATATAAGTAATGGAATCCTTTACAAATGGATTTTGTTTTCTATTTTGCAGGTGGTGGCAATACTTTTCTTCTTTTAAAAACCCTTTATGAAGAAAATCTTATAGAACCTATTCGAAATAGAGTTTTTGAGGTATGCATATTTTTAAGGCATAGTTTAATATCTTTTACAGGGTTTGTATAAAAAGTATCGGGAACAATTGCTTCCTGATGTGACTGTAGTTTGCAATGTGCTCGCACCGAGCATGCTCAATGTGACTGTAGTTTTGGGGTCTGATTTTCAAAACACGCCAAGCGCCAGTTGCCTGTGAGCGTTTGTTCAGGCTAGATCAAAATTTTAGTGGACCCTTGTCAAGTGAATCGGTGCAAGCTCAAAATGCAGTGAACGATTGAACAGCGGTACATCATCAAAGTGAAAATTAGGAATTTGGGTAATTTTTAATGATTTAAGGTCTTGAATTCAAGTGAATTAATAAATGCGTATTTACCAACTTTACATTTTTTTTTTTTTTATTTTTTTTTTAAATGGCTGCAAATGTTCAAATAAGGGATTTTGCAGTATAGTAAGGAATAAAAAAAAAAAAATCTTTCAGGAATATTTTTAAATATGGTTTTAGAACTCCTGGCTTTTACGAGGGAGTACCCAAAAGAAGCCGGAATTGTGGTGTTGATAGCCAGGTGCTTACCGGTAAATTATCAACTTCTCCTGCTCGGCGAGTGTATGCCAACACTTCCTCTGTCGTTATGCCAAGTGGTGTTGCTAGGGAAGCTTGTGCGCAGTCTCTTTGTGCATGCAGAATTCGTTCCTCCCAAACAGACCCTCAATCGAACATTCTACCTGGAAATTTTTAAAAGGGGAGGAAAAAACATGCAGATTTGTGTCGGTCAGGTGACTGGTTCCTCCACCACGGCTATGCGCCCGTTCACACTGCCCTCACTGTGCACCATTTTTTGACCAAAAAAAAAAAAATGACACTATTGAGCCACCCCCCTTACTCCTCAAACTTATAAAAAGTGAACTAAAAAATGTGTGTAGTTTTAATTTTCATGGGAATGCAAAGCTCTTGAGAAAAACCTATTATTGCAGATAATTTGGTTAGTCAGCTTTACAATTGCTTACTAATCAATGTTTAGTTGCCCATGTAATTTAAAGTAAAATTTAAATTTTTAAATAAAATTCCATCTCAATAAAAATAAGCTTTTTAGATTTGAATTTTGTTTTTAATCCTAGTTTATGGTTTATTTGATCAGTTTTCTTTTATGCTTTCAGGGGAAACTCTGTTATATTGGTGCTAGCGCTGGCACTAATGTTGCAACTGTTAGCATTAGCACAACAAATGACATGCCCATTGTGTACCCACCTTCTTTTGAAGCATTCAAATTAGTTCCTTTTAATATCAATCCCCATTATCTTGATACAGATCCCAAAAGTACTCATATGGGGGTAGGTGAAGTTATTTTTTATATTTAAAAGAAAAAAATTAGTAGTGTTAAAGTTCAAGTTTAGTACAGCATTACTAAACTTTACTAGCTTACAGATATTTAGATACCTGCATGATAAACTACTGATATCTAATTTTAGGAAACTAGAGAACAAAGAATTCAACAGTATCATGAAATGCCACATTCTGCACCTGTAGTCGTAAGTAATGTATCGAATCAGTATTAATTACTCATTCTTACTGAAATACAAATGAAAAAATAATCTTAATTTTGATGTTGCTTTATATCTGTTGTAGGGGTTAAGAGAAGGAAGTTGGTTATTATTACAGGACAATAAATTGACTTTAGAAGGACTTAAACCTTCAAAACTTTTTTTCAGGTATAAATCTAATATAAACGTTTAAGATATCTCTTGGCTAAGAATTTTTCTTTACTGTTTATCAGCATTCCAATTATACAGTATAATCCACTTAATACGAAATCCAAGGGGACAACCTAACCTAACCTTTCTAGTGTTTTTCTGAGTATATACAGTAAAATCCCGTTGCAACGTACTTCGAGGGAACCGGAAATTTGTACGTTATTCCAAGATGTAAGTTATTCTGAAACTGGGGGCGGGGGAGGCTCATGAACAATGGATATATGCATAGAAAAACATAAGAATACATGAAGTGTAGCATTTTATTTTATTCAATACAAGTACAGCATACATGTATATTACAGTTGGTTAATTTTTAAAGTATTCTGATTTTTTGCAAAATTCCTTGACTTTTCCCAGTTACAAAAAATTCTCTGACCTTTCCCGGTTTTCCCTGTCACCCTGTTACATGCACATTTACTTAATAGGTCCCGACTGAGTAGCATGCAACAATCTACAATCGAACAGTCCGGAAGCAATGCTTCCACTACCTTACTCGTCCAGGAAATAACCAGGGGAAAGCAATACAACACTGAGCGAAAGGACTGGTTCCTCTGTCGCCTTTCCAATCTTTCTCAATTATCTGCTAACTGTCCATTATCTCCAGTTAGTGCTTATTTTTAAAGAGTTTCAAGAAAATGTTTGGGTCAAAGAATTATGAATTCTCACTGAACTAGGCGAGAAGCCAGATGAAACCTAGTTAAGTCATCCAGAGGATAAGATGGAGTCCTTTCCTATCAGGACAATAAAGCTGATTGTTGATTGATGAGGGACAAGGGACACGGAGGAGCTAGGAGATCCAGTAGTCCGGAGTAGCATGCAGAATTTCCGGGTTTATATATGTAAGACTGACCAACCAATGAAATGTAAACTTGGGTTAATTAGCCCATTGGCTTAAGTGATGACGTATCGTTTCCTTTTGATGCATTGCCATTTGCAACTTTCGCATGGGCTGTATCGTGACCACCGAGAGAGAAGGCTTCCGCATTGAAATTAAAAACATTGTTACATCATCATAGATAGTGCTAATTCAGGGCTTATTATTGGTTGAAATACGAATAACAATGCACTATCTATGATGATGTAACAATGTTTTACGTTTCATCGCAGAGGCCTTCTCTCTCGGTGATCACAGCTGTATTGACCAATCAGAGCAAGACATTCGAACGATGTAGATTGTAATGAAGTGATAATTTAATCAAGGGAACGTAAAATTTGTATGAGGGTTGGGGCAAAAGTCATGGCAACTATTTTTTTTCTTGAAGATACCAGTCCGGTTGGAAAATGTGACATATACAGACGAAAGGACAAGGTGTTAATTAAATGTGTGGACAATGAATAGCACTGAAATATCGTAACACACTAATTTATTACGGTAGTATACAGGGCAATATGGCATTCACGGTGCAAAAGAATGACAACACAGTACACACAAAGTTGACATGACAAACCTGGGCCTAAAGACCCTCAAAGTAGTCCCCTGCTACTGTCACCACACGCTGCCAACGATGTGGGAGGCGCTGAATACAATCAGCCCGAACGTTGCTCATCACTGGTTGACACACGTCCTTGCTGAAACTTTCCTACCCTCCGTGCTACAGTATGGTATGGTAGGGCATTATTCCCAAGGGCTTCCACTAATTCACTGTGACATTCCATCGCATTTCTCCCTTGGAGAACGGCTATTTTGATGTAAGCGCGCTGCTCAACACGGGTTACTTCCATCTCGCACAACACTCACCAACTGACTGATTTCACAGCCTTCGCTGCACTACTACCAGCTATCACAGAGCCATCTGTTGTTCTGCGTACACACTATGCCTGCAGAACTACCACACGACACATATACGTTTGTGATCCGTTCACATATCTACAAGAAAAAAAATAGTTGCCATGACTTATGCCCCAACCCTTGTACGTTAGTCTGAGGTGTACGTTAAAGTGAGGTACGTTATTCTGAAACTTTTTAGCATTAAAATACCTATATTTCGGCCTGGGATTTTAAATTTGTACGTTATTCTGAAATGTATGTTAAAGTGAGGTACATTGTAACGGGATTTTACTGTATATACTCGGAAAAACACTAGAATATTTATAGTGTACCTGATTTAAAATGATATATATTTTAATTTAATCACAAAAGATGTACTGAATAAAACTGTATTTTATACAATATTTGAATACGCCTTCAATCACTGTTGATTAGGCACGATTCCAAGTACTTGCAAACATTTCAATTGCATCCTTAATGTTTATTGTTTCTGTAATTCGCAGCTGTTCATTAAGCCAAATTCTCTGCAATAAATGTTTCTGGAAATGGTCTTTTACATTTTTTATGATGCCTTGGTCCAGCGGTTGTAGTATAGATGTGCAATTCAGTGGAAGAACTTTAATAAGATGTTGCTTAAATGCATGTTAACAAAATGAGCTGAACAATCCTCTATCAACAGAATTACTTTTCTTTTTTATCCTAATCAAATTTTAGTAGTAACTCCAGGAAAAGTTCTATTGGCACCCATGTGTTGTTCTTGTAAATAGAGTTGGTAACGTAAAGGAACAAAGCCTTTGAAACAACGAGGCCTACAAATGTTGATCAGTCGGAGCAAGGCTTTTGATCTATGATCATTGTAATGAGGGTTAGCCTGCCTAAGGAATGTTAAATTACAAGGTGGCCCATAAATAAGTTTAGGTTTTTGACAGCCTACAAGTTTTGAACGGAGCAATGTATATTAAATCCATAAAGGAGAATAGCTCGTTATTTCCAATACTGCCACAGAGTGTTAAATTTCTGTGCATCTCTGAATGAAATTTTCTCTGAAAGGTGGATTGAGTGCCGTGGCCCTGTTCAGTGGCTGGCCTGGTCACGAGACCTGACGCCCTGTGATTTTTTCTCATTGACGGTATCAAGAAACTGAAGGAACCCAAGAATTTAACGCGATTCCTATTGAGTTCTGTTGTGAGGTGCATGCAAAAGTGGCTTTGCGCCTCCAAGCAGTAACCAATCTCGATGGGGCACAGATTGATATTTCACTGGAATGCCACACACATAGAGAAACATTTTTGTATCCTTTGATTATGTATACCACTTCACAGATTAAATAAATTGCGTTCTACAATGGAGTTATTGGCTGTCAAAAACCTGAACTTATTTTTGGCCACCCTGCAGAGTGTTAATCTGAAATGTACGTTATCCGTCTAGTGTATCTTGATTCATGATATAAGTATGGTACTCTTGTGGGAAAAGGACAAAAAAAAAAAAAATCAGTAAAACTTGTTGTTTGTTACATAACAGTCCATTAAATAATTTATCATCTGAATAAATTTTTACATCTTAATAAAATTTTAAAATCCTTTTGGGGATGAACTATACAACATTTGTACCTCCAAGGGTTGGACAAAATAATATGAACATCTTTGATTTTAGATGTTGTGTCAAATATCTAGAAAAATACTTGATGAATTATCCTGAAACTTCAGGAGTGTATACACCTTATATTTAAGCAAAGGTTTTGTTCGAAGGCAAATAGGGGACCAGCAACAAATAAAAAAATAATAATGTTTGATCACTCTGTAAAAATTAATGCTTTAAATGCATTACAGTGTAGCATATGATTATGAGGCTTCTTTTACTTAACTGAATTCATTTGTATGAGAAGAGCACGTATATTCATGGAGATATAAAAGTTTCCTTAAAATTTTTTTCGTAAGTTTTTTGTTTATAACATGCAGGATTTTCAACCCATTGCAATGTCATTTTCAGGAAACTTGACAAACTACAGTAGAGACAATACTCTGCAATCAGAACATAAATACATGTATTAAATACAGTTGAACCTCACTGTAAGGATATCCTCGTGACCTGAAGAAAATATCCTTATAAGCAGAGTATCCTTTTATCCGGAGTTGGGATTTTCGTTTAAAAAAATTACAGTAGTCAACACAAATTGATTTGAACAGTGTTTACTTTTACAGTACGAACTTGAGTTTCATTACAATCCAACAATTTAAGAACTCCAACGCGATCAGATAGAGATAAGGTTTTACGTTTACCAGAGAACATGTCACACTAAAGCTACCTAAATATTATTTGTTTTAAAAAATTAAGAACAAATCAATAACAGAAAAAAAAAACAGTCACCAGAAACAGTAGAAAGAATGTCTGCAAATGATATCACAGTATGTTTAGAGTTATTTTACCTGTTTAAGCAGAGTTCAACATAACTTTTAGCATAAAGTTTATCCATATAAGCAGTTATCCTTTTATCCAGTATCTTTTTAAGCGGAGTTAAAATGCATTGAAATCAACTCTAGAAAAACGGGACCATGCACTCTTTATTCTTATAAGAGGATTATCCTTTTATCAGGGATCCTTATATCGAGGGTTGACTATATTTCATGATATATGAGCATTTTTATTAAATAATGTTGAACTGCGCATATGCAAGCATTACCAAACTATTTGTTGCATAATTTATTAGCCAAATTTACAGAGCTACTCTTTAAATAAGCCCAAGCAAATTGTGAAAATTAGGGGGAGGCCGTGGCCTGGTGGGCTTTCACTGAACACACAACTTCTGTGAAGTTGAGCATCATTAGGCACGGCTAGTCACCGGATGGGCGACCATCAGTGACACACGATATTCACGCCCACGGCTGCTGTGACCATCATACAGCAGTCGTTAATCCAGGGACCCAACTCGTCGGCCTCTGGCCATACAGATCCTAGATGGACGTATTGGATTACATTAAAATAAATAAATAAATATTGTCAATAGAATGAGTTGATTTCAGTTGCTCTCTAACATAAACAAAAGGATAAGGGCTTTTCTCCAAATTTTTATTTTTGGACCAGACACTTGTATCAACTTCTCCTTACGCTGATATGAAGAATAAGCCTATATGGACTCAATATGAAGTCAATATGCCTTTATATTGGCATAGGAGAAGCTGATACTGGTGTTCGGTCCAAAAATAAAAATTTGGAGAACCCCCTATCATCTTGTTTATTTTTGAAAACAAGTGAAATTCAACTCATTCTAACGGTAATATCTTTCTAAATTTTCATGATATTTGCTTGGGCTTTTTAAAAGAGCAGCCCTATACATTTGGCTAATAAATTATGCAAAAGACATTATGGTAATGCTTGTGCATGCGCAGTTAACATTATTTACTAAAAATGCTCATATTTCATGAAATATTTAATATTTTTATATTCTGAAAATGGCATTACATTGGGTAGAAAACCCTGTGTGTTATAAACAGCAAACATTTCGATTTTTTTTTAAAGAAACCTTTATATCTCCATGAATGTATGCGCTATTTTCATACAAAAGAACACAGATAAGTAAAAGAAGCCTGATAATCATATGCTACAGGTACAACGCATTTGAAGCAGGATGATCCTAAACATTATTTTTTTGTTCAGTTTATTGCTGAACCCCTATTTGCGTTTGGGACAAAATCTTCACTGAAATACAGTATATGACGTGTGATAGCCCTGAAGTTTTGGGATAATTCGTCGAGTATTTTTCTAGATGTTCGACAATATTATTTGAAAATTTCTCGTTTGTAATTTTTCAAATTTTGTTTTCAGTGGCCAGCCTGCAAAAGATATTGATGTTGGAACTGATCTTTCATTTCTTTTGAAATCGGAATGTTGAAGAGAAATGAGGAAAAAAAAGTTATGGAATTCGCCTTTTAGAAATATTGTACAATTCACATAAAATGAAGAAGTTAAATGATAAATACATACAAATCATTTCTACACAGAAAATTGCATAATTAAAATTAACTGGTTTTATGTTTAAATGGCTCTTCACCTGAATTTATTGTATGTATATTTTACCAGTTTGAATTTTTTTTTTTTAACGGAAGAGGAAATATTTTCATACCTGCACATAATTTTGCATTCTAAAAAAATTTTACATTTCAAAAAGGCAGCCTAGATGTCAAAATTAATTGCGAAATAAAATGAATTTTTTAACAAGAGCCATAAATGTCTTTTATTTAATTTTCTGTTGTATTTTTTTTAATACTGGTGTCCATAAAAGATTTGCACATAGCAATATTTAATAACTTTGAAAAGTAATTACAAATAATGTATTGTTTTCAGCTTGTTAGCAAGGAACTCCAAAAGTTTTATTTACTCATAAAAGGCACTGGAATCGACAGAAGATGGTGTGTAGTATGGCTTGCTGAAACAAAATGACTGATCACTGTTCAGAAGAAATACAGGATAATAAGAATACATAATATAATTTAGCATAAAATAATAAATACAGTACTTAGATATATAAATGCCTTATTTAAAATCCATTTTTAATTTGTATCAGTCTTCTTTAAGTCGAGCATGCGTCTGTATTCTTGCAGCCTGTTAAATTTATGTTAAAAATAAATGTCGTTACAATATCAGCCTGCTAAAAACTGATAGAAATATAAAGAAATTGAAGAGTAAGATCAGTTCTTGAGTTTTTTTGAATTCTAGTAAACCTTTCCAGCCCAATAGATTCCAATGGATCCATAACAAATCTTTTATACAGGGTGATTATAAAGTCGCTATACATTTTGGTGAAAATTCGTTTTATTGCAGCAATTCCAGTATGCATCAACCAGATATCATACCAGGACACATTCTTAGTACATTTCATTGTGTCCCCCTTGCATATCCCGACACAGCTCCCAGCGTTCCACCGTGGCCCGGAAAACATTGCGCAACATAGCCGGTGTAATGTCCTCCACCGCGGCTGTAATCCGTTGTTTCAGCTGTGCAATGGTGCATAATCTTGACCTGGTACACTTTGGACTTGATAAACCCCACACAAAGAAATTCATGGGGGTCAAATCTAGGGACCGGGGAGCCCACAGTCTTGGCGAGCCCCAACGAATCCATCTGCCTGGGAATGCGCGATTCAGGTAGTCCCGATCGACATTGGCAAAATGGAATGGTGCCACATCTGTTGGAACACAACGGTATCCTAAATCCCATCATCTCCAACTGTGGCTCCAGGAATTGCTCCAACATGTCGAGATACACCGTAACATTGATAGTCCCCTCGGCAAACATGAAGGCCCATAGACTTTGACCGTGTTACCCCCAGCCACACATTCACATTGGGTGTGTTTGAATGTGTAAATAAATGAAATTCGTTAAAGATTTCACCAAAATGTATAGTGACTTTATAATCGCCCTGTATTTATAGAAATACAATGGGATTAAAAAAACCATCAGGAATGTAATTTTTATTTTTAAGAAAGCATGTTAATTTGGGCTGGAAAGGGTTAAAAATGAGCTATAGTACTTGCCTCACTGCATTGATTTTAATGAACCCTGTAGCATCACTGGGGTTATAATTTCCTTGTACATCCATGCTGTAAAATAAAGATCTGGATTTGTTTCATGTTCATCTTCAATGAATTTTAGTATCAAATTAGTTAACTTGTATTCTTCATTAATCGTTGAAGTTCTGCCTCCATTTTCCATCCCTCCGTCCTCAAAACTCGTGATTGGAAGGATTAACAATGGAGGTTT
>JAHWFO010001074.1:2206190-2237006 GCA_023313115.1 Rhysida immarginata
TTTTTTTTTACGTTGCAGTAATGAGGAAGTGAAAACTTTAATAAATTCATTAGAAGTGACATAAAATACACTGAGCTGGCACTTTATTAGGTACATCTCACAAAATATGCACATTGAATGACTGATTTGCATGTCACGGTATAAATCTCCTGAAGCAACTTTTCTATTGTTAGTTAAGCGTGAAACCATAGTAAAAATGGGGAAAACCAGGTTTTCTAGAGCTTTAGATCTAACTGACTTTCAGGGTGGCATGGTGGTAAGTGCAAGAATGAGCTTTTCCTAAACGGCGACTCTCCTGAATTTTTCACGTACGACAGTAATTTTTGAAAGATTACTTCAATCTGCTTTACAGTATCGCCTCCCAGTTTTGGGTGCAACTTTTAAAACATATTTGGTGCCAATAATTTCACTGCAAAGTTATAGGATTCAAAAATCTGTTCAAAAATACACATAATCGACCGTTAAATTATTATCAATTCATTTAGAATATGTAAATATGCTTTCAAGGAAGTTAATACGCTTTGATAAAAAATCCTTATGATACAAGAATAAAAACAAAAAACCCGAAGGTAAAAGATATACCTATTTTCAAATATACATCAACTCAAGACTGAAAATGTATGTTGGTGCGATTTTAAAATTTGACCCCTTTAACAATTATCGATTGCAATAATAGAACATTACAGAATAGAAGCCTAAAAAATGGGATACATGAAGAAAATATGCAGAGATATTTTAAAATTTGATAAAAAAAATTTTGAAAGAAATTAGTTAAAATAATTTTAAATTATTGGAAAACATTATATAGAAATTTTTAATAACTTAGATTTTTTTTATTTTTCCTTTAGTTTTTATGCTGTTTTCTTTTTTATTATTGTTATTTATTGTAGATATTGATTTTATTTTGAAAATGTATTTTAATTACATTATTAATTGTATTTTTTGATTGATAGAATTTTAATGTTAATTGTAAATTTTAGACTGTGTCAAAAGATTACCAGCAATTTGCTCACTAAATTTGGTACTGATTAAATAAATAAGAAGTTAAGGAAGGTATAGGAAAGTAGCGGAAGCCCCGAGATCATCTATTTTTACCCTTTTATCTCATTTTTAACTTCCTCCCCAATTTTTTAAATCGAAAAATTGATTTTCTCGAACATTATATATATAAAAAATGTAAAAGAGCGCTATCTTCCTTCGTTTCTCATCATTTCTGATCGAATGATATATCACATGCCGTAGGTTGCCATAGTTCTAAAGACCAAGTAACTTCCACCCCCAGAACTCAGACTCCATTTGGATAATTTGGCACAAACTTCATAGTAATGGAGAACTTGTTTAGAGGAATCTGCATACCGAATTTCACTTCTTTGTATGCATAAATAGACGTAGAACCTTTGTTCCCCTCTAATTTCCATCCCCGAAACTCCGACCCCAGTGGGCTAATCAAAACCAAATTAAATAGTGAAGGTGCACATGCTCATAGTAAAGTACATGCCGAATTTCAACCTTCTACCTCAAAAAATGCGGAAATTATGAAGGACGGACGGACATTGTGAAACCAATAAGTAGCTCCATTCTTCCGCTACTTTATAATTAAAAAAAAAATGTAAAGCAAGAATCGATCTTGGTAGAGGTGCCGAGCATATGAGACTCGAGGTTCCTGGTTCGGTTCCGGTCGCAGAATTTTTCCTTCCATTTTTTCAAACAATATCATTACCTGAAATTCACGTAAAACTGTAAGAACCAATTTGTAAAAACTGTAAACTTAATGTCTACAATTTGTTAAAAAATATTAAAAACCCAGGAATTTTTTAAAAAAAGTTTTAAAACGAAATCGAAACCGAATATTAAGTAAACGAGAAAACGTAACAGACTTCCTACTCAAAAAAAGAGTAAGTTAATAACGTAATTGCAAACCAACATAAACATTTTATTAGCGCACTTGATGCAATTTTTATGTAAGCGCATCCCTTTATGTGCAGGCGGCGGCGATAGAGAGAAGGGGAGAGGCGTGAGGAGGATGACGTTTTTCGAGCAATGCCTTGCGCCGAAGCTTCCTGCCAGACCGCTGTTGTAGAGCGCCGAGCAGGTTTTCTCGTTGAGAAGGGGCACGGGGAGCCTGTTCATTCGACGAAACCGCATCGGCTGAGCTCGTTATCCGGCGAGTGATGAAATCATGAATGACTCTCCCGGCCTCACTGTTACCAGCGCGCACCACTTCATATGCTGCCAACTACAAGGGTGGAGAAGGAGATATCATCAGATACGCACTTTTTATCAGTTTGTATGCGAGAGTTTGGAGGGAACTGTAATTCCTGTGGCGATTCCTTGTGTGAAATTGGTGCTTTTATTGATTTTTCCTGTTGCCTGCATAATCGTAGCGCATTTAATTCTCGACTCGATTATTAACACCGTCGCGAACCTCGTGCTCTCTGCGGCTTTCTACTGCCTCAACGTAGCGATGAATCTCTTGAAATATAGTTTCATCATGCTCATTCTGGTGCTCGTCTTCCGTTACATTTTACCTGAAAACGGCGCTCTGCGGTCACTGCGCCAGGTGTTCGTCAAATGGATACAAGCGCCCTCGCCGGTGAGGCAGGTACCTCACGCGGTGGCTCCTCCGTCGTCGTCGTCTACACGGTCGCAGCTCGAAGGTTCGACGCTACGCGAGGACGAATGCAGCCAATTGTGTAGCGTCTGTTTGTCGGAGGCCAAGTGCGTCATGCTGCTACCTTGTAGGCATTTGTGTTTATGCGTCGGATGCAGCGAAGAAATTGCGCGGGAATCCAATTCGTGTCCCTTGTGTCGATCCGTTATATCGTCTACTATTCAAGCGTACTTATGATTTTTTTTTTTTAAAGTTATATTTCATGTAAATTTAGTTTTTAAAATGGATTTTAAAAAGAATGGATTGAAAAAAGAATGACTCGTGCCCATGCGTTTGATGTTGAAATCCTGCAGTCATCCATTGAAGTAAATGAAATTTAGCAATCGCATTGATAAGATTAAGAGAATAAACTTAAGAGATAAGATTTGTTTAAAAAAAACTATTTGAAAAAAAAATTTGATCTCAAGATAGCAGTTTGTCATGTGCCAAAATGTCTTCAAAGAGTTTTATTATAGACATTATTGTATATAAATATACGGATATTTTAATTTTTAGAAAATTGAAATAAACCTTTTATTCTGTAAACTACAATTGTGTAATTGCTATAAAGTCAAAACTTTTCCCGGATGTGAATGTTGTTATACAGTAGGCCTGTCAATCTAATCGCTTCCTTTTGAAAAAAAACAAAACAAAACAAAAAAAAACCCAACAAAAAACCCTGCTGGATTAGAAAGGAAAACCACTTACGGGATATAATTACTATTTTTCTTTTAAAGACTTAAAATACAAACAAAATATCCTTTTCTTTTTCATACAAGATTAAGTTTAAACTTTATTTTTGAACCGTTTCCCAAATGTCAAACGATAAGGATTCGTTTGTGATAATTTTCACCAGTTAGCAGCAATTTTTAAGGGGGAGAAAAAGGATTCAGGAGTTGTGTGTAATATTGAATTCCTTTTCTTTTTTATTTATATTCATTTTGGTGCCTTCAAAATAGCAAATAATTTATTTTGATTCTATATAATTTAAGCCAATGCAATTTAAAATAAGCACTACTGTGGTTGAAAGTTAATCAGTAAATGAGGGTGAACAACTGAGAAATCAGATGATGATGATGATGTGGAGTGATGGTATAACCTTAAGGGAAAAAAAACAGTTTCTTATCATTAAAAATGGGCCCCTGGCGACATTTGAACCTAGCTTCAAAAAAATATATATATCGAATAATTGATAATATAAGGTTCTTAGAAAAATCTTTGAAATTGAAATTTCAGAAAAATAAAACCTTATTAAGCCCCACTAAATTTAAAGTCTTCATAAAAGAAATGAGAAAGCCTTTATTTCACAATATATGTTTCCATCGACTTTGATATTAATGGAAACGTTAATAGTTTAAAGCTTTTATTTTCGCTATTGTTCAGTATTTCAGTGGAAGGATGTGGTAATCAACAATTTGAAATACCAGATCCTAGCTAAAGATGGAGCCATGCCCTTCATCTCAAAATAGAATTATATTAATCATATTAAAATTTTTATTTATCCGTTTTAATAAATTTAGAATTTTATATTTATATTTTAGAATTTTTAATAAAGTGTTCGGAATCTCTCCTTTACACGCTTTAAATGTTTTGGCATGCACATTAGGAGTTATATTCATTTCACATGGCGTTTTACCACAAAGGTTATTAACCTGATAAACGATCGTGATAAACATTTTTTAACTGAGTTTTCATTTATTTTTCTCTTAATATTTCTTTCCTGCTTCTTTCCCTTTATCGTTATTGTTGCCATTTACGTTATAAACTGTGTATCTATTGAATTATCCTATTAGAGTAACTATCTTTAAAAAAAACCCTTTTATTTTCTTGGAAAATACCAACACTGGCAAACAGCGTAAAATATTACACGATTTTAAACGAAATTTCTTTAGTTTAGATTTTGTTTATATTTATAATTCTCCTGGTCGTATGTCTTAATTTTTAAAAACCTATAAGCCCGACAATCCCGGTTATCCAATGATCTTTTTTCTTGTAGACGCTTTCTCAATCTTGCCATTGAGAATGAAGGCATAACCTTCGAAATATTATCCTTCCTATACAGGCAATTCTACACCACAATTCCTTCTATTATAATAAGGAAGACTGAACAAATCTTAGACTGTATTTGCGAAACGATACGTGTAGTCCTGAATTGAGATGACATGTTTGGGACCAATCCGAGTCACTGTCAAATTTGCACTCCCTATAGACGAGCATTAAATGAGTTCTTTTTGGAAGTCAGTTTGTTTGTTTTTTTTCCTTCCCCGATACTCAACTCCTTCTGATATTTGTATTTAGTTCGGATTTGAAATTATTACCACCGAGCATTTGCTTGAGGACACTCAAGAAGAAATGTTTTTTTTTCATGAAAGAGATAAAATTGCCAAATCTAAGTGGAATTTAAAACAACCCAGAAATTGATACAAGTCAAAAAAAAAATTTTGACAAAGTAAATTCAAGAAAAATGAGAAATTAAAAACTGAGGTGCAGACATTGCATTATACGAGGAAGCTACAGTCCAACTTTTTGAACATCTTTCGTATAAAAATGTAAGATCTTGAGGCCTTTCAGTTTTGTGCACCAACATATTGTTGCCAGGTTGAAATAAATAACGTATCCCTGCCAGTGTTCAAATTTGGAATTTGTATTCAACAATCGTCTTGAGCAAGAGAAAGAGCAAGTGTGCTCATTCTGAATACGGGCGATAGAATCGCTTCGTCAATCTCCAGTCAACAAACGAAGCATCAGTTAAAATGCACGAATAAAGTAAATAAAACTTCTAGATTTGAAATAACATTTGCAAAACAAACCAATATCAATCGTAGTTTTTCTGTAATAAATATCTGAAATCAAGGAAAAGCTTTATGCTCACGAATGACAATCGACCGAGGAGAGAGGAAGCGGAGATCAAGATAGCTGCTAAATTACTACTGAACAATGAAAAATGGTAAAAACTATAGAATGCGCGGTGCCAAGTGCAGCGATCCGATGGTCACATCCCCATCTGCACTCGAGCGATCTCTGGAGGAAACTATCGGAATTTTATAAAAGACCTTCGCAGAAAAGTTCGGGAATAGATAAGTAGCTAGTATCCAAATTAAAAAATTATCAAGGAAGTGGAAAAGCTTTGACACATCAAAATTTTTCTTGCAATTGAACTCCAGTCAAACGAAAAAGGAGCAAAATCATTGTATTTTTAAATTTATTCGCTATGCTTTAAAAATCATACGGAAAAGTAATTTGAACAAATAAAATGCTTTGTAATTCTAAGTTAAATAAATGATTTCTTTTGATGCCGAATTATACCAAGGGTAGAACAGAGCCAATTTTATTTTTGTGTTCGTTGCTCCGCTTTCGACTTAAGTGCAACCCTTCTATGATTATGGTGCAACCATGCTTTATTTCTCACTCTTCGACCACTCCGATTAGCTTGCATTTAAATATCGGTTATGTAAGTCTAAAATTTTAGAAATTCAATGAATTATAGGACACTTCTATTAAAACTGGGATTGCCTTTCTAAAACAAATTTTCTAGAGATCACCACATTTTGAAAGCAATACTACAAAATAAATCGTGGATTTAGAGATTCATTCCAACGGTGCAGAAACCATCGGGGAAAAAGAAACTACAGTGCTAAAATCTCTCCGTGCGCGCTACGTAGCAGTTTCGAAAGTCTTTGTCGAATATGATGTAAAGCTAATAAGAGTCATTTAAACAGTTAATAAGTTTCCCTTTAAATACCAGCTACCAGAAACTACGGAAAAAGATTCAAAAGCCTTGCCTATTCTAATGTGCAAAAATTAGTAAGAAATTCTCTGCAATGCACTGGAATCTTTTTCTTAGCTGTTAATATCTGGCATTTAAAAAGGAACGTACAATTGTTGTGGGGGACTTATCTGTCATTTAATTACAAATATACGATTTTACTCTCAATAGATTTTTTTCTGTTCAAGATTAGTATCAAATGATATTCTCAAAGTTTGCCTTTTTCAGTCCCAGTTTCTACTAAATTTAGAGTTTCAGCGATCACTCAAGCGAAGGTCCAATTTAAGTCGATGAGAAATATAAGAGGGAAAGCATTATAATAGAGCAAGAAGTAATTTATCAATCCTCGTTTGGATATTTAAATCTGTTTCAGGTTCTTTTATTATTATTATTTTAATCGTATTACTTGGTAAATTGGAATTGCTTTATATTTTAACGTGAACGTTGAAGTAAATTTGGATGGAATTAAATGAACTAGCTGTTTATTTGAAACTTTAGCTAAAATTTAAATTCTCGAATTTAAAATTACTTCAGCCTCACAGCTTAAGCTCCTTTTTTGGAATGTTTGCAAGATTTTATTATTTATGAAATGGTAAAAATGTATATTTTAAAAAAGAAAATTAAATTGGAATAAGCAAACTTCTTTATTTTAAAATTAAATTATAGAATGAATCAATAAGACATTCTTATAGACGGGAACATTATGTAACTTTAGTTAGGTTCCCTGCAGTGACGTAAAGACGTCCTTTGTAGAACTTGTATCGATATTAGGAGTTCATTTTCTGGGATTGACGAGCCACAGGAAGTCCTTGTCCGCGTAGTTATTAATTCTGAGCGCGAGAGCATTGAGACAGTGCTGGAGGAGAAAAGTCGCCCACGGTACAGTCCTGGACAGATAAGGAAAAAAAAATATTTTAAACGGAATTCTAAACAGTCTACATCAGAAAAATAAACTGCTTGAAACATTCTTAATACAAATTGTACATTTACATAGAAACCGAAACGTATAAGGCCAAAAAATATTAACCAGAATCAAAACTAATATCAATATCAAAAGCCATGGCAACTTTAACACTGAAATTAATGAACAAGCTTTCAATCATATGTTCTGCTCAATTTTCTATTTTCCAGTTAAACTTTTGATTTCAATTGTTAGAGATTTTTGCAAAGTAAACTTAAAATATCTAACAATTGAAATTAGAAATTTAATTGAACAACTTTCGTTGGGCACTAATATAGAGTAACCAAACTGTGGAAACTTACAGTCAAGAAGAGCGAGATGTCCTTTCACTTTAATAAATTACGTTGTAGATAAGTGGAAGGGCATCTCTTTTTGTACTATATACTGGTTATAAAGCCCATTTCTATCATTCATGGAATCTCATTTATGAAATTGCCGAAAGCTACAAATATATTTATGGCATCATACGAAAGATTTCGCAGTGCGGTTTTTAAGTATGCTCTTGATACATGTATTCGATATGGCCACAGCTTGTCCTAAGTTTCAAACATGCTCAGTAAGATCTTGCTAGCCAAGATTTTGTGTCACTATCAGATTTTCCTTGAAGAGGCATTATGTCAATGTTTGGTCTTCTATAATGACAGGGAAGGAAACATCCTATGGCAGTAGGACCTATGCTAATATTGAGAGGATCAACTCTCATAGGAAACGGCTTCCCACAACACCCGTGTTGGCAGAATCATATACAGTTTCCGAATGTGATTCTGTCCCTTTTCCACTCATGCGGATGTGATGCTTAACTGAAACAGCATTCTTTATTAAAAACGAATTGATCCTATTAGTAATTTATCAAGGTTTTCAGGATATTTTCTTGGAAATGCTTAAGATTTGTTTTGTCAAAGACGGCGCGTATTACAAAAAAATTACAGTGCTTGAAAAGAAAATCAATATAACTGTTTTAGAAAATTAAGTTTTTGGGTTTCAGGTAAATTAAACACATTGCCTTATTTGATCAAAATTTGGTCAATTTTATTTTAGTGATACCGATATCCAAAAATTAAGAAAAATCACGATTTCATTTAAAAGAAAATTCCACTTTCCTTCACATAATACCCCTTATGAGAGAAAACACCTTTATTTGGCTGTAAGATAGCATAAATTCAAATTTTCATCTCTTTCAAGATCTTATTAATATCTGATCAGCAATTCTAAATGGGATCGCCAGGTTTATATTACTTAGAAGAGCCCTGCAACTTCAATCAGAATTGAGCCGGTAATCATCCTTATTATTAAAAATGAAATATTGTATAAAGAGATACATTAAAAAAAATAGTACATCTGGGACGCCAGAAACTGGACAATGGTTCACTGAAAAAATAAAAAGAAAAACCACAAATTCACAAAAAGAGTTTAATACAAACTTGTATGTACTGTACATTTCGCTGACTACAGCTTCTTCAGCAAGACACTTGGACAATCATTGAGAGTCCGTACAACTGCAGAACGACCGATTTTATATCTAAAATTGGGACAACGCGACGAATCAGTAAAGCTCTGGATAGGATAGTGACGGCCAGAGCTTTACGAATCAGAACATGACGACGGCCCCAACTAATTCGGAGTGAAGTGGTTAAAGCATGAATCACCCAATGAGAAAGGAAGCCCGGATAAAAGAGCACTCTTACAAACGCTCGAAGGTCGGGTGTAAAGCGGAAGAAAACAACGCACCAAGACGGCGATATGTATCCCTTTATTAACGAGGAGGAATACGGTAACCTCATAACATCCAATTGGGATCACACCGGCGGATGAAAGTGTCTTCACGACAAAAAAAGGCCTTTGTCCGAAGTTCGATCATGCCTACTAGGAGATCGCAGCAAGAGTGCCCTAATTATTTCTATAACACAAACGTTCGTTATAGGAACCCACTCTTCCACTTGCATTGGGCCATCGTCCTCATTAAGAAGTTGATTCATCAATTTATTCCTAGCAATTTCAAGAATTCATCTTGTTTGTATTAAACTCTTTGTGGATTTGTGTTTTCTTTCTTCTTTTTATTTTTATCAGTATAAATAGTTAACTTAAAATGTATAATATTTATAAGTCCCTATAAAACACCATGATTAATTTAGTAAGTCCTTGGTATGTTTGAACAATTTCGTTATAAAAGAACTTACGCGTTCTTCTTGAGATTCATGTTATAAATACATTTGTTGGCCTCTACGTGATCCACTCTACTTCAAAAAATAAAAAAGAAAAAATAAATTATGAATAAATAATAATCTCGTATAAATACAGTACATGTATGAAGATAAGGTCCTATTATTGTATTCCGAACAATTTTAGGGTAATCATTTGGAATATCTACTTAGTCCGGCCCTTAAAGCAGAAAGCTTTAGTAGCTATCTGTCAAAAAAAAAAATACATCTTATTTACAGGGCATCTACAAATGTACGACAGTATTTTGCTTGTTTATAACGTGTTTTTATGGCGTCGATGAGTGATCTGCCATCATGAGGACTGGCCTTCTCGAACCCCTTTTTCTTCGCAGAGGAAACGATTCGCTGACCATGGTATCTGGACATAGTAACACTATGTGCGGCTGCAGGTCAAGATATTGTGGGATTATTTACCAGCAGGAAGCCCTGCCGCACTCATTTCTGGAGGCCCCATACCATGCCTCTTGACTCCACCAAATTACTGTCACATTGTCTACGTTCAAAGGCATCAACTTTATGTTGCGTACATGTTGTGAAGTTTAATTAATAGGTAGGAATTTGTTTGTAAAATATAATTTCAATCGAGCAATAAAAACCGGAATTATAAGCAAGCAAAATAACGTCATACATTTGTAGACATCCTGTATTATAAGCAAAAAAATGTAACCAAAACTGAGGATACTTACATGAAGAAGAGAAATAGGCAAAGTCTTCCACTTGTGCACATTAGAGTGGAAGACTTTGCCTTTTTCTACTCTTATCCTGTTTTTTATTTTATATTAAATCTGTTCTAACATTCTTGAGTTTATCTAAAATTCCAGACTTCTGGAATTTTTTTTTCAAACTGTAGTTTAAAGAATTTTAAAATGGCCAGAAATACTTCAGCGGCTTCAGAATTCTTCCTGTAAGACTTTCAGGCAAGACTGCTGTTTAGGAAATGTCAAAGATCACTGGGGTTACACAGGCCAACAAAAAATAACTTTAAAATTTTTTTTTTAACGTTAATAGCTGATGCTTTTTTGTGCTGAATCCGTATCTGATCCGAGTTTTTGTTCTATCACTCACAGATTGCATGTTTTTCAATGAACCATTTTAAAATATTCAGAGTTTGAAGCCTGATAAATTGCCTTCTGGGTCAAAAATATGGATGCTTTAACATTGCAGCCGCTTCTCTTCACTCCCATTACTTAATATTGCAGTCTCTATGTGCATAACTTGGAAACGTGACTGACAAAAAATTAAAACCAAATTCGGATTGAACACACTAAAAACCACAAGAATAAAAACTTATTCAAAAAGTTTTTTCACCGTTGCCCTGTTTTATCATTCAACAAATAAGAAAAGTTTTTAGGGCATATTATATGCAGAAATTTATCTTAATCGTAGGAATTATGTCATTTTTAGATAGATCAGAGAAAATAACGGTATATTGAGGATTACTTCGGAAGACAAAAGAGAAAGCCATTGATGGCAAACATTGTGAGCATTTCTTTTAATGAAATTTGAGAACGGAAACAAATGCTGTGAATGGCTACATTGAAAGAAATTCTATTTATCAGACTCACCTTTTTTGTTACCACTTTTGCTAGTTTTTTTTTTTATTACCGGCTTATTTTTTGTCTTTGAATAATATTGTATTATTCTTAAAAAAAAACAACAACTCCTAATTATAAACGCTTATGACAGACTAGTAAAACAAGCTCCAAACTCTGGAAGTGTTCCAGGTTCTGAATTTACCTCTCCGTCGGACGAAACGTGAAGCGCTTGTGAACTGAATCATCTTAATAGATGAGACTACTGTATTTTTAGGACAGATTTTTTAAAATTATTTTGAAAGTTTAAATTTGCTCAATTTCAGGTTTAAATTCTGAAGAAAATCATCCCTTGAGTTTTTTTAAAAAAACTAAACAAAAACAAACAAGATATTTTACTATAACTGAATAATATTTTAAGTGTAGCTGATTTAATCAGTGGGATTCAAGCTCCACTCCCTCTAAACTTTAGGTTGTCCATTTGGGGCTCAGGACAGGATTTGTTTATTTCAAAAATATAAAACAATTTGATCCATATAATAAACAATTTACTCATAATTCCATGACATAAAACTAATGTCATCCAGGTAATATAACAAAGACTGGCAGTTGACTATATGGCCAAAACCTCGGACAGATTAGAGCGCAGATTACGTGCCCAGCCAAATCGTCCATCTTCCGTATCCGGTCTCACTGCAGTTCTCATGGTCGCCTGAAAGACATTTCTTGCGACCATCTATCAAAACATGGTGGAAAATCTTCCCAAACATATGCAGGAAGTGAAAGATGCAAAATGATGCAGGTCCGGATACTTTTGGCCGTGCAGAGTATGTAAAATTTAGAGAAAGTAGAGTGGCAGCAATCATCTAAAATACATTATAATTTCTTTGCAGATGTTTCATAAGAAATATTTAAATTCTTATCTATCAGACCTGAATTTTCTGAACCATATAGAGGACGCTCTGATTGCATCGTCACCACTAAGGACTCCGTTCTTCTCAATATCCATCGAAGAGAAACATAGTTTCAAGCAGTTCACTTCCTTAGGTGTTAAAATTGAAAGAATTTCCATCTGCAATAGAAAGTTTTTAACTAGAGTAAAATAAACACGCATCAAACTCACGCAGCAGAATGGCCATTGAAAAAAAATCGCTAAAATGGAAAATATCGATATTGTTAATTATAAATATTCTGCGTTAAGTGGGAAATATAATTAGATGACAAAGTTCGTCTGCATTTTAAATGGATTTGTACTTTAATTTTTGAACGTAATAACAATCATGTCTAGTTTTCAGCATGTTACAAGAAACATTACAAATTTTATTCGATATATTCGTTTATTATAGAAACTGCTCATAGGAGGACTCCTATCGACAGAACAAAAGATGGCATCTATCATAGAGAAAGCGCACTTTTTTTAAGTATGGCTTGCCGGAACAAAATCAAAGATCACTATTCAGAGGAGATAATGGTTAATTAAACTGCGTAACACTTAACCGGGCGACTGGCTCCTGGCTTGGTGTCAGCATCACGGCACGGAACTTTGAAAAACACATTCACGGTTATTTCACTTAGTCATGTCGACACACCATTCTAAAAGCTATTTTTAAGAATATACGTTTTGTATGTATATACCAGGCACGTAGGTGTAGATTTTTCATGCGGGGGGTTTCATGGGAGTTTTCACTGTCTGGAGGCCTATTTCACAATGCATTTAATTTATAAATGGGGGGGGGGGGGTTGAACCCTCTGAACCCCCCCTCTCCTTATCTACGTCCCTGGTAGCCTATATACGTTTATCCATCCGTCCGTCCGGCCGCCTTTGCACGATAATTTTTAAACTATTAACTTTTTCAAATTCCATTTTCGATAATATGATCATCAAGGTATTCGCTCGGCTGTATCAATTTTTCAGGCTTCTTCATGGACCCCTTCAAGTCTATTGCACGTGCTCTAACCGTTAAGGATTAATAACCCCTTCAAGATATTGCATGCGATATAACAATCGATTTCGAGGTCAACGAGAAAGGCAGACCTGGGCACTGAAAAGTCACCTGATCATCGGGCTTTAACAACCTCACCAGTGTTGCCAGGTCAGTGGTGTTTTTTAAAGCGCTTGTCCTTTGTTACATTGTTAAACAATCCACAAAACAATGAAAACAAGGACAAGCGCTTTAAAAGACACCACTGATCTGGCAACACTGAACACCTCTACTCAAAGCCTGAGCGCGAAAATTTCATACATTGTTACATAAAGCTTCTTTAACAATGTATGACGTTTCCGCGCCCAGGCTTTCTCTTTAGGTGGTGTTGGTTTTAAGCAGCAATCCAACCTTCATTGTCTCCATCTTGGATTTTAATAATCAGTTTTTTCGTTTGTTGCTCAGACTTATGTTCAGTTGACTTTTCAGTGCCTAAGGCCGGTTTCCATGAATTGAAGCATTGATGTAAAACTCTGTGTACGACTTCAAAATGACGTAGAATCCAAGATTAATCATTGTTAAAGAAGCTTTCAACAATGCACATGACAGGCCCGTTACGTTATGTAAAATTTATATACTTGGTAAATTGGAATTGCTTTATATTTTAATCTGATCATTGAGCAATAAAATAGGCGTAACTTTGGTAGGAATTAAGTGAACTAGTTTTTATTCGGAACTTCAGCCGAAATTTAAGTTCTCAAATTTAAAAAGTAATTTGAGGATGATTGTAAGCTTTATTGACATTGGCAACCATTTTAGACATTACATCCAAGAATCTAATGCATCTGGTGCAAACTCTCACTTCGCGTTGTTCTATCACATCACAAACTGCTTTGACCTTACTGAAATAATTTATTCAGCACATGGGACTGAACTCACTCACTTTGCAGGAGCATTTGATAGTTCATACATAATGACAGGTTCTGCACATAAGCCTTGGCAGACTCGGCTAATAATTATGAAACAACCCAATATATAATTTATCTCGCTGCACAATTATATTCTTCAACATTCATTTCTCTTAATGATTTTAAAACAAGCTTGTTTTTCTTGCATGCCACCTTTCTACAAGTGTACAGTTTTATAGGTTTTTCTCTAATACCTATGCAATGTTATCTACATTTCAGAAGTTTGCACATTATAAAATTTGATCGAAAAAAGTGAATGTATTTTACAAAATCACTTTCCAGGCCTTCAATATAATCTCCATTGTTCTATATCATAGCGTTCCACTGTTTGGGGAAGTTTTGTATTCCGGACTTCATCGTCCGATTTACCTAACCTAACCGGGTCATCTCACGAGAAGTTTCTTCAATTGCACCAAAACGTTTCTGATGCAGTAGTTGCTTCCGTTTGAGGAACAGAGTAAAGTTTGGTGGCAACAACCCTAATTCTCATTCAATTTAGTAGTGTCGAAGCAATTCTGCGATTCTCTTGAGATTTGTTTTCTGCCTTTCAGACAGATGACGAGGAACCCATTTGGCAGCAAACTTTCCTCTTCTGTAATTTTTCGGTAATTATTCTGTAAACTGAATTCACACACATATTTGCATCATGCGCAATTTCGCATGTTTTGGGTCGTTTTGAGTAATTTTCTTCTTTCAGTTTACGGCACAATAAGGACAAGCTACCCAGCAAACGTAAACAATTTTTTTTACTGGAATCTGACTCAACTGATTAAATTCATAATGGCCCACATGGTTATGGTACAAAACTTTTGGAATGACCCACGTAAATCTTTTAAATCGGTATCAAATCTATAAGGTACATGTTAAATCAAAACACAAGAGAACTCGACAGAAGTTTATTCTTACCTTTGATTTTCTGAGAAATAAAGCCAAAGCAATTGCTATCTTAAAAGTCTTTTGGTCAATATAGCCTTCCCTTTCGTAATCCAGTTCTTCGAACTAAACATAAAAAAAAGTTATTGTATCTTCAGCTATTTTCTATTCTTTCTTTAGTTATGGATATTGAACCTATCAGCTTAGTAGAGTAATAATTTAGTTCAGGATAATATGATATTTACTTCACTTATTTCAAAATATCAGTAAGATAGGCTGTTTTAAAAAATCAATGAAATGAAACAATAAGTACTTCATCTCTTTGGTCCTTCTTTCTCGGAAGAGGCCACATTTTATAGAATAAACCGCGATTAATTCTTTGGCCTAGTGAAAGATATACCAAATCTATGATTTCTTCTTCTGGCAATAAATTCCAGAGACTCTCCTGTAAAAGACGGAAATGTGCAAAAAATTGTGACATGAAATGTGCATTCTTACGGCTTATTTATCTGAGTAATAAATCAACTGTTATTTATACAACAATAACCATCGCAAAAATTGACATAGAAAATTAAAGTACAAGTCACATGCCCTCCGTTTCTTTATTAAGAAGAACATTTATTGCATACTAGCTGATATACCAGGCGTTGCTCGGGCTCTTTTTTTGATGAAAGTTTGCAATATCTGAATGGGAATACGCAGTAAAAATTAACACATTAAAAAGCTTAGAATTAAAACAGTAAAATTCATATAGAAAAACCGAAAAAAATCTTTTACAATGTTCCTAATGGATGGCTCTCTAACAGTTCTCCCCGGTTCGTGTTGGAATGTTGTGCATAGCTGAGCGAGTTTACCATAGTGCCGGAGAAACAATGTGTGGAATAATGTATATGGCTACGAAAGTGGGAGGAAATAGAATGAAAATGAAACAATAGTTTGATCTGACGTTTTTTTTAGCCCTGGCTATGGCTGTAGTTCTTCTATTTTGTGTGACCTGACCTTTAAAAATTCATTTATCTAAAAATTCAACAATTCCAAAATTCTCTTCTTTGGTGACGATGGATGTACATGATCGTTTGTGTACTCTGCAATTCCAACAATTGATAAACTGTTAGGAAATAAAGAAATTAAACTGGAGCAAGCTCCAAGCATCAGGTTAATGATATTAATTAGAAAAATGGATGGAAAAATTCTGCTTCTTAGATTCGAACCTGGAACCTCGACTCTCATAATCGACGCCTTTACTAATTGGGCTATCGCAGACACCTGAACAGCCATGCTGTCACTAAGTGTCTTAAAGACAACCAAGTAGTCTTTACCTGATGTTTGGAGTTTGCTCCAGTTTAATTTCTTTATTTCTTATTGTGTGTCTATCAAATTTTCTGATGGTTTGGATAGGAGAAATTCACGATCTGTGAACCGGGAACTTGGTTGTCTTTAAGACATTTAGTGATAGCATGGCTGTTCAAGTGTCTGTGATAGCCCAATTGATAAAGGCGTCGACCATGACAGTCTAGGTTCCTGATTCGAATCCAGGTCGCGGAATTTTTCCATCAATTTTTCTAATTGGTAAACTGTTACAATTCACACTCTGCTCTCGAGGTCTTGAAGCAAAACTGGTGCATTCATCCCTTGGTGTGATCTGGCAGTCTTCTGTTAACACATTTGCATCGACGGCCACAGGGTCACTCACTACTTGTTTAATTGAAGCAGTTTGCTGGAAAAATCGATATAGCACCGAGTGAAGGGGTTGCTTTCTCTGCCGCCTTTCCACTGTTTCTCAATAGTCTGCTAACTCTTCATTATTTCCATTTACTCTACAATTCGTTACCCCCTCCCTAAAAGAGGTTAATATGTTACGTTTGTAGTGCCACACCAGTTAATATGTTAAGTCCAGGATCTTTATAATTAAAGTTCCATTTTGACATGGCCATAAAAAAAAAACTACTGGACCAAAAGCTATAATACTTGGTAATATTATACAAGAGGGCATGGGAAGTTCATACCCACCAAAAAAAAATTAGTTCAAAAGGTCACCACCAGCATGGAATGGGGGGGAGGTTCTAGAAATTTTTGGCGTCGACTACTTAGGTCATTTTGCGCCTTTTACACAAATTAAATCTGTACACAGCCCGGGATAAACACAAACATCCATGCCCACGGCGAGATTCGAACCCACAGCCAGGCGGACTCGAGAACTAGAAAGCCTAGGCCCTAGCCCTCTCGGCCATCTGGCCGGCCAGCACGGAATGGCGCTCTATGCAATATTCGTATACGAAATTAGATACAGTAATCCGGTGTAACCCGCTTTCAGTAAATGGTAGAGGCCGCATTCAACATGTAACCAATTTTAGTAACGATTAAAGACTTGTTAACCTATGTCTTCGTGTCTAATTTCGTATACGAATATTGCATAGAGCGCCATTCCATGCTGGTGGTGAATTTTTGAATTAATATTTTATTTTGGTGGGTATGAACTTCCCATGCTCTCTTGTATAATATTACCAAGTATTATAGCTTTTGGTCTATTGCAACACCAGTTTGGGCTGTGCGTTGATCACTCACTCACTCTTCTTTTATATATATAGATTAAATTATTAAATGTTCAAAATCATACTGCAGCCATCGAGAAGCTAGTGATTTCAGTTTAATATTCTGGTTAGTCGTGCTCTAAGCATTATTTTTTCGGAATTAAGATTACTAGGCTTTTCTATTACTCAACTGAAAAAGTGTAATGCTTAAAGGAAATATCCATTTTTGCTTTAAAAGTTGGAAATTGTTACAGTCTTTAAAAAAATAAAAAAAAAACGTGAAATTTGATTTGTTGAAAAGTTATGGTTGACGCTCTAAATAATACATTACTACTTACACAAGTTGGACAAGTCCAGTTTGGATTATTGAGAGGCCACTTTTGCTTCCTAAGACATTTCCAATGGAAAATTCGTTCACACACGCGACATTCGACCATCGTTGGAAAGCGGTATTTCCCACATAATTCACAGGTCGACTTCGTAATTATCTAAACAGAAAACAAATTGATTTTACCACAGATGAAATATGAGGGTTATATAACATGTTTTTTCATAAATAAAAAAAAAATGAATCTAAATTAACATGAGTTTTTCCCTTCACGGAAACTTCTATTCATTTGGTAAACGCACGACCAAAGCGAACTTAACACAAACTGAAAATAATTTGAAATATAATAAAAAAATTATTGTATAAATGTTCAATTTTAAGAGCAGCATATTGTGTAATTTGGAATGAGACAATGGAATACAATAATCAATCGGTCTATTGCTTTAGGTTCTAGTGTTCATGTACTGTACAAGCAGCAAATAAACAGTTTTAGAGCCAAAGTTATCTGTTCGAAACGGAGGTGAAAATATTTAAACCCCTTAATGCGCCATAGTTGCGGCCATCAGCACTAAAACTTTCCGCAGTTTCATTTATTTTTGAACAGACTTTGTAATAGCATTTTTACCTGCAACTGAGAATCGTAATCCAGATACTGATTCACATTGACTATAGCTTTTCGTTTGCTTGGGCAGCTAAAAGGAACAGAATACGATTAAAATATGATTAAAAAAAATAGTATCAGACTAAGATAATAATCATAGATAAATTATTTAAGAGTTAAATAACTTGGTTTAATATTTGATTTCTCAAATAATTGTCTAACCTTGTTTGCATTAATTGTTCTTTGATAACATCATCGTCTTGTAAGCTTTGAATGAGCAGAGTTGGCTTAGATTTGAACATTTTTTGCAGAAGTTTTTTGCCACTTATCATATTTTTCCTCGGCATTGGTATCAATAGAACTGAATAAGCAATCGCAAATTTTGTTGTTTCGTTTATAAATCCAAAAATAAGATGGAAAACATTTAGACCTAAATTTCAGAACCCAATTATAAAATTTGTTCGGCAAACATGATGTTTGCTTTTGGAGTGTAGAAAAAGAAATGTCGCTTATTGATAGCAATGTTCCGTGACTATTGTTGCATTCAACGAGAAAAGACAAACATAAAACAATGTAAGATGACGATTTAGAAGTGCCATTGAAACGTTTAATGTTTGTTTGGCTTCTAGTGAAAAATTGGATTCGGTTTAATGATGTTTGTATAGTTAAATTTTTGGACGCGTCAGTATCTAGGTCGTTGTAAAAATGACTTCAAAATCACTACACAGGATGTTTCTGAATGGTTTGTACAAACTTTCAGGATACGTTCGAGGGAGCAAAATAAGCAGAAAATATCATATGAATATGCGGTCGAAAACGCTTCTTTCTAGAATTATAACAGTTTGAAGGTGCTCTGCAGTAGACGAAATTAACATTAAAGCGTATAGGAGTTGCAGACTACAGTAGCGCTCAGATAATAAGACACGAGTACAATTTTTGGCTTTTATTCTAACAGAATAACAAGACTTGCGAGTTTTTTCAATTGAAGGAGTATTACTTCTTTGCAAAGGCAAATTGGGCCTTCCTGTTCGCTGCTGTAACGAGAGGTTTCTTTGCAGGACGGCTACCATTCAAGTCTGCTTCTACTAAACGCCGTTTGTTGTGGAATCACAAATTTTAACTTCATGAGCCTCTTGTATTTCACGGTTCAAATCCACTGCTGTAAATCTGGGCTGAGCCTTCCAAAGCAACAAAGCAGTCTATCTTCTTTTTCTGTGTTAGTACGTGGTCTTTCTGATCCAGGCTTTCGTTGGAGGTCTCCTCTTGCTCTCTTTCGTTGAATAATATTTCTTACTGTAGTTTTTGGAACATCGAAAGCAGATGCAATGCTGTTGTAAGATTTCCCTCCTCAGCGGCTTTTATAATTGCCTTCTGGACCTTCAAATCGAGATTTGACATTTCCTATAAAAATTGAAGGAGTATTATGTTACAGTTATTTTATGCATTTTCTGGTGACAATGGGAACTTACTTTTTTTTTTTTTTTAGAAAAGTGACCTGTGCCTTATTTTTTGAATGTCGCCAAACCAGCAAAAGTGTCTGTTCAGTTCTTGTATGAGAATTATCTGCCAATTGTTTGGGTCTTATGAAGTGTTTCACCTTTTTTACACCCTCCTTTAAAATATTGGTTCAGTCCGATAATCATTTTTAAATTTACAGATAAAATTGTACTCGTGCCTTATTTTCTGAGCGCTACTGTAGGTTGTCAATGGAGACTGTAGCAACGCTTTCGTATAATTGCGTTACGTAATCCATTATTTTCCTGTCGATCGTAATGCCAACACCCATTAATTCGTTTGCATCTATTCTGTACTTCTCTGTTAGATCGTTGTCCGCCACACGCATTATTCAGGGTGTCCAAAAAGTCTGGTAACATGGCAGATATCTCAAGGCTGCAAGATAGGCGAGATCTGATGAGTGTGGGGAATTCATTGCCGCACTCAAATTTGACTTTGACCCCCAAATTTAAGGTCATCCATTTGCTAACTCGAAAACTATTAAAGATAGAGAAAAATTTCCAATTGCTAACCTGTAGAGCAACACCACATTAGTCTAAAAACAATTTTTAGACTAGAAAGAGTCACTCAAGGTCAGCTTGGGCTGGTCAGGTTGGCTGAGGTTTCTAACACATTTGAATTGCAGTAAAAAAAACCGTTGGGAATTTTCTTTCCTTTAGTGACTCATTCTCGTCCATTTTCTCAAAAACTTTCAAGGGGAAGGGTGTGATGAAAAATTGTTTTTAGACTAATGTGGTGTTGCTCTACAGGGTAGCAATTGGAAATTTATTTATTTATTTATTTTACAATTTTGCATTCCTCAGTGGGATATAAAATAGTCGAAAAACTATTAATTCTTGTTAACCCCCTCTAAAACATTTTACTATGTATAACATCCCTTTATATAACCCCATTTTTTTAATGATTCTTAATATTACAGTACATACATTTTCCTGCTGGAAACCTAACTGCTAACCCCTCATCCATTTTAACTCCATCATGAACTTCCATAAAAATTTCTATTTTGTCAGTTTTATTAAAATGATATATAATTAAAACCTGTGATATAATTTAATATCTGTAATTCAATATCCCCATCGGAGACCTCACATGTCGGCCAGCTGGCCATATAGGCTCCGGCCAGGGCTCTCTGTAAATCAATTCTAAATAAATAAATAAATAAATAATATTCTCTAAAATCAACCTATATACATGTGTCTTATGATTAGTACAAGACCTTAAAGTACAATTAATTATTTGATTTTTAACATCATATAATAGCGCATTCCAAGCAGAGATCATATTAAATGGAAAGTATTGTTCAAGAAATTTTGGCACAATGAAAGTGGGCACCAACTTATATCTCTGACTTTGTCGAATCTTTGGTGAATCAACAAGTCAGGATCTAATAAAATGGAGCGGATGGTCAACATTAATAAGAGCATGATAAAGTTCTTTATACCTAGCATTATTAATAATCATAGACAAAGTCGGACTGCCATAAGTAGTACACAAATCAGTTACGGATGCGTATTTCGAAAGGGCAAAGGCCATGCGGATCACATTGTTATAAGCAATTTTCACTTCGTAATCAAAAACTTGGACGCAGACGACGGCACTACTATTCCATATTCGACCTTAGGCACAAGTAAAGACATTACAATTTTAATCATTTCCCCCCGGTTCAAAATTTTCCTAAGCGATTTAAACAGATACTTCAAGCGATTCAATTCAATTTTATTCAATTCAAGTTTATTTTTCAGAAATCATTTTCTATTATTAATGCACGTTAAGAAAAACTGAATTCTGCTTCAAATCCAATTCCTCGTCTTTCAGACGAACTTTTCAAAACCAAGATCATATTTTCTTTTATGGATTTCGTCTTTTTCCCTCGCAAATCAGCCCCGCAAAATCTGGAAAAAAAAATGTTATCATTGACCTCAAAACCAAATCTAACGATTTCTATTTAAATATCTGATACTGTTAATTGAGCTTTACATTTCACCAGGATCGTCGCTGAAGATGTCGTCGGCTCTGATTTGCAAATAATCTTCGGAACACTGATCGTCATCGTCTGGACTAGCAAGATTGAACGCTCTAAACTTTATGATAATACGTTTTCTTTTGGGCGCCTTAAAAATTTAAATTAAAATTTTATTGTCTACAAAATACAAAGATAATATATATCTACTTTTATAAAAATGATTTAAATTATGTGAATGTAATTAATAATATTATGGATTTAATAGCGGCAACTCTAAGAAAATGGACATAGTAGAAGAGTGCTCGTGCTTGTTCTACAGCAAATTGGGAGATGCCTTTGTATATGAGAATAAAATAAAACATTTCATAAATTATAATAGCGAAGAATCGTTTAACGGAGACAGTGATTTGATTCTCTATCTTCAAATTGCTTTATAGAGATTATAGGCTGGTGCCATTAAGTTTTCGAGCGGAGCAACGAAATATAACAGTAAAAAGCTAAATTCAAATGTTTCGCGAGATCTCTGGCTTGATTCTCGCGAGCTAAGTAATAGCAAGACTATTCCATAAATTAGTTTTATTAAGCAAGCAGCCATTAGCAAAAACCGTATTGCCATGTCATCAATATGAAGACAGGTCTAATTGATCACCTACGAATTAGACCTGATGAAATTAGAAATAAGATTGGGTAGACTCGAAGATATGGTTGAATCTTCGCGAACAGCATTTGCTTCACGTAAAAACCCCGGTAGACCTCGGTCAAGATTTTGAGATGAAATTTTTATTAAATTAAAATATAAAATAATTAAAATGTCCATGAATACTATTTTTTTAAATTGTTAGGTCTAAAGCAAGAGATGATCACTGTGTGTGTGGCATGTGCGATATGTTGGCGAAAGTGTTCAATGACGACATCGGGACGGAGGAGTCATCCCGAATGTGCTACTCAGTCCGCCATGAATCTCACACGGCTCTCATTGCTTGAAGCTTATATTACGTGCAGATATTTCAAAAGATGTTTTCTGATAATTCTTGTCTGGGAAAACAACAGTATATAATTCTTCTGTAGTATGCTGCTATATGCAACTTACTGTGTTAGTAATTTTTTATAGTAGTTATTCATATGAATGTACGTATTTAGACGATAAATTATTTAAATTTTGAGTATGGGTACTTTTGAATCGCCCTGTATAATAATGAACTTTTTATTGATCCTAATTTAACCTTTTCCTTCTTGAGATCGGTTAAGGTATGCCCAGAGACCACCAGAGTATCGACTGTTCTCAAAAAACTTTTATTTTTTCCTTAATGACTTACTAACATATTTGCATTGTTCATATACCAATAATAAATTTATCTTGATTCTAAATGTTTTTGCTATGAAAATGTACATATAATTGTCTTAACTATTTATTACCTGTATCCAATAGACACATTTAATATTTGGAAGAGGCTTAAAGGGAAATCCGGGCGTAATTAATTTTCCAGGTGAATCGTATTTGCCTCCACAAAAAACTGAAATTTATGAAGACATGCTTACTTTAAATGAACTTTTCTATGGATAATAAACATTATCTAACGAAGTGTTCTAAACAAAAATATTAGACAAGGCAAACACACAAAATATTACTTTAGAACCTGATTGCTAAAACTAGTTGATAGGAAACACTCAAAGTTTTTTATATCTTGGTAAGAGATTCGTTTTTCTTCAAAATTCCATAGCACCATCAAAAGGAAGCTGATCATGTATTGAACATATTGATATTATATACATATTGTAGGGGGGGGGAAGAAATAGTCACTTTCAATATTTTAAACTCTGGATTGTATCTCTTGGGTCCATCAGACTTCTTTACCTATCTCGGTGTATTTCTCTTGGCATCTGCTGAGGTAGGGTGAGTTTTTTTCGGAAGCAATGCTTCCATCCCATCCGATCAAATGTCATTCCACTGTTAGATTGTCGATTGTCAATGTTTTAAACAAACAAAACTATTGTAGATATAGACAGGCATTTTTAAAGGTTTTGCACGGAAAGTCTTTAGTTCGTATAAGCAATTTACAGGTGTCGTGTGCACCTTATGCCAAAGGGCAGATATCAACACAGTAGTCCAATCCTTCCAATGCATATTGCAGCGGGTGTCTGTTAACACTTGCAACAGCAATATTAGGATACTTCATTTCATATCATTTACATATACTAACAGGAAACAGAAGGAAAAAAACTGTCTTTGACATCCGGATCTAACGCTCCAAAAAAATAGTAGCAAGGCATTAGGTCCTGATCCTGATTTAGAGCCAGAATTCCATCTTTTGAGCAAATGGAGTTTTCATTATCTTCTTGGAGGGACAAATAAAGTTTCTTCCGTTACTGCCTTATCTTGAAAAACTAATGGCCGATACATTTTTAAACTGGATGGAGCATAATATTTTCATCCTACTACATCCTATTGAATCCATTTTATGCTATTTTTAAAGTGTCTATTTCTTTTATAGTAACCCTGTATTTTAAAGAATTTAGTCTGATTGCACTTTATATAGGGATGCTAGAGTCATAAAAGTTAGGTCTATCTACAGGGAAAGTGCCCGTACCCGATTGAATAAAAGAATTCCCAGCATCTCTGAGATGCTACGAAATTAACTTTTGAGTCATGATAGATAAAGAATTCCAATCACAAAGCTAAAGAGCCTCACGGATTTTTTGTATGAATAAAACAAAAGCATCAAACTCGAAACGGGGGAGAAAAATCCATTAAGGTCCGACCAAATTTCGGAGACCAAGTTCCCATCCTCCAGCAGAGTCTTTGGCCGCTTGAAGATGGAGACATGGTCTCCGAATACATACAGGTATTTCTATATCCACTCTTTAGTTTCTGTTATGATATTGAATTTTGAATCTGATTCCAATGATTGGAAGTTTAATTTGGAGAGTATGTAGGAGCGGAGCTATATCCATTGAATACTGCATGTGATTAGAAATAAATAATGCTGCAGAATGTGCATTCTACTGTATGTGCCAACCTTGAGCAACGATGCATAACTGGATGCAGGAAAGAATATTGTGATGAACATTGCAGGTGTCACTGTATTACAAGCAGCAAAGATTCTACTTCGTAGGTTTCGGACATCAGCATACACCTGCTGTTTTAAATAACCCCATAAGAAAAAATCCATGGGAGTCAGGTCCAGAGGCCATTCAACAGCGTTGCAAAGGAGGTGGAGCACCATCATGTTAGAACCAGAGGGTCCGGAAATGTAATGTTTCGGGAATTTCCTCTGCACCCTGTATATTAAGCAATTATATCTGAGGATGTCTTAAAATTTTTCGCAAGTTTAAATCGAAACAATAACCTTTGTCAGCTTTATTTTGTGCTATGCATTTAATGACCCTGAAAAAATACAGATAATCTAAATGATAGAATTAATATAAATTTCGATATAAAATAAACGTAATGAATTTCTTTATATACGATTTAAATTAAATTCCCTTGATATTTACTGATTCTCGAAGGCTTGGTGGCCGATAGCGCTAAGGCGCAGGTCTTATCACTCTCGGCACGAGTTGCGATTTCGAATCTCGCTAAGGACAGAGAATGTTTATGTTTGTCCCTTTACTAACAAGCTTGGAAGACCAGGCAAAGCTTTAGTCGGCTAATCCCTTGCTAGGTTAAATTTCAATTAGATCCAATGGTGATTTAACATCTTCGACATCGAAAAGATAAAAGAAGAATAGAAATGAAATTTCCTGATTCTATAGCTTAAAAAATGAGAGATGTTCAAAATTTAATAAATTAAAGGCTCAATCAAGGCAATTTATTCATTAAAACCAATTAACGCGGATTAGATAGCCTCCTTTCGTTTCTAGATTACTAAATATTAACAAAGTATAAAAACAGTATACGCAAAGATTTTTTGATTTACCTTTGCTTGATGACCCACCTGAACGTGACAGAGTGCTGCAGCTAGGTCCTTGAAAGCCAGGTGCACACAAGCAAAAGCAACCTCGCTCTTTGTTGCCTGTTCGAAAACCTCCATTCTTACATTTGAAAGGGGCGAATTCGCAAGCATCTAAATCGATCACGAAAAAATTATAGCAATGAATTGAAATTATCTTTTACAGTTGGTAAGTGGCATTCATTGCAAGAAATACCTGGCGGAGAATAATGGGTGTTAGAAAGTTTCCTTCTACTGTAGTTTCATATGAAATTATAGATGCTTATTCACCAATAGACATCCCGAAATTCAGACCTTCCGATATATTTTGGTGAAATGATTTCGCGAAAATTGTTAAGTCCAAGCTTGGTTTTTGTGCTTTTATGCAAAAAGTTGAAAGGCTACCATAATTGGCGAGTTAGAATAAATGTTTTTTGGACAAGAGGTTTCCGAAGTGCCTAGCATTTTACAGGGTGATTCAGTCAATTTCTGACCATTTCACTCGAATGACGTGCATTAGGGATAAACAATTGAAAGAATATGAGCGCCATTTCGAGTTTCTAAATAGTTGGAGTTTGTATTGTTCAACGGCGCTGCATGAAAATCGTATTGTTGATAAATGGCGCCCGCTTTATCAACAGAGCAGAAATGCAAGGTTGTCGAATGGTATTTCGAGACAAAATCACCTGTAACCGTGCAAAGAAAGTTCCGGAAGGAGTATAAGTGTCGAGACGCACCAGGCAGGCAAGCAATCATGGATTTTGTCAAGCAATTTCGTGCCACTGGATGTGTTAAAGGCAAGAAAAAAGGCGTTCGCACAAAGTTGGTCGATTCCCCTACCAAAAATCTGTTCGCCGCCTATCCATTGAAGAAGGGCTGTCGTATACCACGACGTGGCGAATTTTGAGAAAGGATTTACACCTGTTCCTGCATAAGATCCATGTTTATCAGGAGTTAACAGACACTGGAAGACAGAAGCGACAACAATTTGCGATGGAGTTTGGAGCAGAAATGGAAGCCAATCAGGACATTGTGGACAACCTGTGGGTGTCAGATGAGGCCTTCTTCCATCTGTCAGGTGACGTTAATAAACACAACGTTCGTTTTTGGGGTTCCCAGCATCCTCATGAGATCCATAAGCCACCTCTTCATCCACGAAAGGTTATGGCTTGGTGCGCGATTTCCAAAAGAGGTATCATTGATCCGTTCTTTTTTGAGGGCACCGTAACGTCACAGGCTTACCTTAACATGTTGGAAACCTTCTTTATCCCCGAGCTGCGAAGGAGGCGTATACCGCTTCGACATCAATGGTTTCAACAGGACGGGGCTAGGCCTCACACCACTAATGAAGTGCTAGACTTTCTCAATCAGAAATTCGGAAATCGTGTCATTTCAAACAGGTTTCCAGATCGATTCTGGGGTGGCTTTCTTTGGCCCCCTACGAGTTTTGACCTAAACCCATGTGATTTTTATCTCTGGGGGTTCCTTAAAGACAGTGTGTTCACTACAGCACCAAGAACCCTAGACCAGTTGCGACAAAGCATCGTCGACTGCTGCACCCTTGTGGATGCAGAAACCCTGGATAGAGTTATGAACAACTTCACCATTCGGCTGCGAGCAGTTCAAAACGTTCTTGGTGGCCACATTGAGCATATCATCAAGACTTTTCCACGAATAAAAACTCCGAACTGCTTAAAATATCATACTGAAATGCTAAGTTTGTAAAGATTAATGGGTCAATAAATCATAGTACTGAAATGGTCAGAAATTGACTGAATCACCCTGTATATTGCACGAATGTCTTTGAAAATTTAATCTGGAGATCCTGAAGTGTTGCAGATACATCTTTGATAGTGGCAGTTCTTCAGACAACCAATAAAAAGCAATAATAGAGATTAAGATCAGGGCTGACAGAAGGGACCATTCACTATGTCCAGTGAATGCTATAGTGTCCAGAGCAATGATCCGACCTCGAAACGTTATTTCAAGGGAATAAAAGTATTTTACTGTGTGACTGTGCTCCATACTGCATAAACCAATAGCTTCGAAGCATTTACCGACGGCGTGCAGTAGCCACAAAGTCATTCTCTAATACCTATCTGTACATAAATCTTGCTGTGACGGTTCCCTCAACAAAATTTTTATCTTGGTGCTAATCTGAGAATAGGCGTCTCACCACAACATTGCTACGCGCTGTTCCAACGTCAGTGTTGAGAAACTGATCTCAACAATCTCAAAGCATCAATATATCTATAAAATGAGTAGAAACATTTACAACTTCAGGTTAACCACAGTACAGGAAAACGTTACAGTATTAACCTTTTATGCGCCACCTGGTATTTTGCTCCTTTCCACTTCCTTAGAATAAAAGTAACATTGAACTAATTATCTCAAATTTCAATCCCTTTTAATATCAGTGATTAATTTGCTACCCTTATCCAGAGAAAACAACCAAACATTCAAAATACATTGTTAGATTAAATATTTATTGCGAATGTAAGATGTTGATCACAACTCTAACATTTTGGAAGTTGATTTTAACATTTACTTTCAAAGGCTAAGGTCAAAAACTCTCACCGGTGAGAAGAGTTAGCGCTTGCGGTCGGTCAGAAATCCCAGTGAGAAAACTGTGACGTCATTTTAACGCGGTCAGAAACGCCAGTTAGTGCTCCTATGCCCTAACCGGTTAGTCTCACCGTCCTCACCGAGAAAAAGACGGTTAGCCCAGTGAGAAATTACGTCATCATTCTCTCACCGGTGAGGGTTTTTGACCACAGCCAAAGTGAACAATTTAACACACTTCCTAGTAAATACGGAACAACATAAGAAATAACATAAATGTTTAAACATGGTATCCGATTTCGGTCACTTATGCCCCCTTTATTTAAAATCTCTTAGCATGCTCTATTCAATAAATGTAATAATTAAAAAAATTATTTAAATATTTCATGAATAATAACTTATCACTCTCCTTCTCCACTTTTATTTTGTAACAAACATTTGTTCTTGCTTAAGGGCAGAAAATTATTTTAACTTTTATTTATATATTTAAGCCATTAAAATAGAGACATTAACTGCATTGCTTACGAGCATTCTAGACGTTCATTACCGTCGCAGTTGTAGATTTTGTTGATTAACACATAGTCATAGAAAGATGGCTTTGGTGTATTATACATGACAGCTTCAATTAAGGGATCCTTCGGCACCATTGTCATCCGGTCGTTTTTGCTGAAGGCCTGAAATTACAAAAGAAATCAATGTCTAAATCGAAAACAGGTCCTCTTGGATTGCAGCATGTATAACTTAAGTATTTATGAGTTTAAATTGGAAAAAGGTTTCTCTTTGTATTAGTCATTTGAGTTACCCTGTATAAATAATCTCAATTGAAATTTGTACAGAAGTTTACCATTTGAGTCCATAAGCAGAATAGGATTAGATCATCAACGTGCACTCGAGAGGGTGATTCGCACTGACAGTGAAATAGTAAACAAGCGCCTCTCCCTCATGTAGACATTCGATATGCCCTTGTGCAAATGAGGTCCATAGAGAAAAGTAGCGAATAGCAGCAAAGCTCGTGCAAATGAGATTTGTCTTTACCTTCCTCAGTTCATGTTCGGTGATCTACTCGTCTTATTTGAAGATTCTTTATGTTTGCCTCGGCTACGAATTGATCTTTTGGCCAAAATTTATCGTTGTTATAAATTCGAACGTTCTTTGTGTTTAAAATATTTGTACTAGCAGGGATTTTATGAGTTACGAGTATAAGGCTTTTAGACTATTATTCCAATAACTGAGTTGAAATGAATACAAGGAAAAATTCCGTAGCCAGGGATTGAACGTGTAACTTATTTTTGATATTGAACTAAGTTTACTTGTGTGCTGTCAATATGTAAAGAAATTACATATATGAACTATACATAATGAAAAATTACTAACTTTTCTCGCTACGATGGATAAGAGTCTACGAGAAAAAAAATGAGAGAAATAACATACATATATTTATATTTGAAAAGTTAGAAAATCCCATTTGTCGTAAGGCGAGGAAGGTATCATCACTTGCAGACTGTCTGCATAAAGATAAAGTTGATCATATGGTTTTATTAGTTTACCTTCTTTAAGCAACATTGAACAGATAAGAGCTTTGTACAATGATCAATGTGGAACATTCCGCAGATATTCCTTTTAGGAATTTTGAATGGGCTCCTACCAAATCAGCGAAGCATACATCCAAGTCTGAATAGTATTCTCGACCGATGTCTCCTTCACCATTTCATGAGGTTTTGTTATGTTAAAATTTCACTTCATTATAAATTAATTCGTCATTGATTATTTGATTACATTATTGAAAAAAATACATTTTCGAAAAAATTCGAATACTTACGTAGAAATCGTAATGCATAACAGAAGTGAAATCATAAGGGGAACCTCCCAAAAGCACATCGGTTGGAAAGTCGAAATTTTTCTTCAGATTTTCCTGGACGTTGTTGAGATATATAATCAGATGTCTGTCTCTGTCCGGTCTTGTATGTTCATGCCACATACCAAGCGCATGCCCTATTTCGTGGGCAACCGTTTCTACCTTAAATTAGAGAAAATGGAAAATTCACTAGTAGCAAATTTCTGACATGAAGTAGTATTTAATTTCTTCAAATGCCTCAATAACTTGAGTGTTACCATCTTTTGATCTTTTTAGAATTTTTTTGATAAATTTGCTTGCTATAAAGGAATGCATACGAAAAATAAAATGCAGCTTCTCAGAACTTTGACATAGCCAATCCTTTCATGATCGAAGAAACTAGACCTATTCCGTTGCTGTCCGATTTTATCTAGAGATGCTGAGCAGTTTTGTCGTTACGCAGTTGCAGCAACGACATTGTCTTACGTTACCAAGTTTTATTGAAGAAGTGGATTCTCCACATGACCGTCAGGGCCGTATCCAGAATTTTTTTTCGGGAGCGGGGGGGCTGAGGGGGGCTGGCCCAATCCTACTTGTGGGGGGAGGGTCCTCCATGTAACAGATTTAGATGACATGGTGGCTAATTTCGGGGGGGGGGGGGG
>JAHWFO010001074.1:2237106-2340540 GCA_023313115.1 Rhysida immarginata
CCCCCCCCCCCCCCCCCCCCCCCCGGTACGGCCCTGACATGACGAATGAAGGTGTGTGCAAGAGTGATGCGAGAAGATTTTGCCGAGAATAGAATGATTACTACGCGTTTTTCACACTATACCACAAAAAAGACATTTAAAGTTGGTTTATCAAGATCATGTTCCTAATCTGGCAGTTTTAGAAAGCAGTATCAGACCGCATGGTTCAGTTATAACCGACATATTTTTCATTGATTCAGATTTACAATGGATGCATTGTAAAATTCTGATTTTTTTATTTGGGAAAAAAATAGCACGTCGTCTTTATGTGATGGTAATATTAAGATGGAAGAGTGTTCAGAAGAATTTTATGTTTTAGTCAAGCCGACCGTGTACATCATCTATTAGTGTTTCCGAATTTGAGAATGTTGTAGGAAAGACAGAAATGAATGTAATGTAGCAAAGAAAAATGTAGGAAAAATGCCCTTGCTCATTATTTGCATACTCATACTTTTTTGCAAAACTACTTTTCAGAAACACCAAAATTTAAAGAGACATTCCGAATGGAAAATTCTGTTGCCTCAAAGTGTATATAAATGGCAATGAACTATTTAGAATCTTACCGTGTGGCACGTAGAATCCAGAGAAACAAGCTGATCTGCATCTATCATGCCAACAAATGAAAAACAACTGCCAAGTAAAGAAACATATTATTCATATTCTTACATATACTCTTCAAAATTATTTGCTAATTAAACTTATTCAAAATGTCATTAAAAGCATTATTAATGCATGCGTAAATTAGCAAAATAACAGTAAAAGCTGAAAAAAAATTCCAGGCGAGAGAAAAGGGGACCGCTGTTAAGGGAGGGGAGCGAGATCCGCTATGAAAGTAGAGAAGAGGGAGGAGGAGAACATCTCTTATCGCTCCCTCATATCTCTTTTCAGCCATCTTTTTTGATGGTGGCTCTTTTAGGCCTAAACGCCTAGTCTTCCTATTTTTTTTCTTTTTCAACCACGTGTGCAGGATCAGTTTCCTAATCTTAATTCCATGAATATCTTGGGATGACCTAGAGCGACAAATATGAAACCGAATGTAATGACTAAAGAAGGCACTGCATGCATTCCAATATCCTTTAATGTGTTTCTCATCTCTATGCACAGCTCAATAAGTACCCAAAGATGAAACACATATTTTATGTAAGTTACAGTGCATCTGATTTGTCTAAGTTGTCAGACTCTTTCTGCTGTAGAATGATAACTTTAAAAGGTGAGTGACTTTTCAAACTTCTTCTTGCTTATATTTATCCTCACTAAATTTATATTTATGCATTTCGTTTTTGGACTTTTGATCCCCAAATTTTATGCTCTAGTGCCTTTCTTTATTCCTCCAACGACTAATCCATCCTTCAAAAGAAATCTATCATCAGCGTAAATCCTTCTGATCAAGTAAATATGTCAAACTACAGAGATCTCTCTATCGAAAAATGGAGGGAAAAATTCTGCTTATCTCCAGTTATAATATCATTTATTATTTCATACAGAGATCTCCTTTAGAATGTTCACCTAATTTCATCTAAGGCTAACAGATGATAGATTTTAGCTTTTCCCTGTAGCGGTTCATTCTGTCATGGATTCTATCTGTTACACCACGGTTAATATTTGTGGTTGTCCCATGAAGCATGTGGTTAAGCACATGTTGCACATATACATATTCCCCACCTTTGTTTCCCGCATAGCATATTTGGAATGGCACGATAAGGCGTTTGCCATCGTACCAGTGTCGAAAGCTTCAGCAAAATAACATTCGGGGCTTTTTATCTCAATGACATCAATAAATACAAGCGTGTATTCACTCTAATGGCGATTCTACTTCTTATTAAAATTGAATTGTTTGCCACAGGCACAAGGTTTCCAAATAAAATTTTTAAAAAATAGCTTAAACTAACTTAACTAGATAATAATAAAATGAATGCACATCATACGAAACGAATGACCGCTTCAACATCATTTCAGCTGGTGTATCTTTTCGTACAATGACCACAAATTCTAAACATCATAAATCGGGTTATTTCGTATTACCCAGACCCCGTCGCTTTAATATGAATATAATAGTCTGAGTCCTCGTCTTCAATAGGTATGAACTCTATGCAGGTGTTGTGGCTCCATCTCTTCATTGCTTGCAAAATATTATCCCTGTAGTTTTCTACTAAAATGAAAAAAAAAATCAAAAAATAATAAAGTTGTTTTTTACGAAGCTATAGTGAATGGTTTTCTTTTTTTTTGAAATAGGTAAAAACTATAAATCATCAAATTGTATTTTGTTTTCTTTACAATTCCTATGGATTTTGTAGAAGACTCTTCCTCCACGCCACCATTTGGTCATTTCCTTTCTGGCACTTGCAAAATCTAAGTCATCCCTATCTTCCTCTAGAACTTTCGCCATCTCTTCTGGTAACAGAATATCACCCATCCACAGGTCGGTGTTATTTATATCGGTATTTGAGTTTTCGTAGATGCCTTTTAACGCCTGTGAATTAGAAATTCCGTTCGTAATTAAGTATAGCAAAGATAATAAAACTTAAAATGAATGGTCATAAATGAGTCTAGTGTTCAACTTATTAATGATTTACAAGCCTAATGGGTCTACGGGCTTATTGATGACTTATCTAGTTCTAATTAGTGATTATCTTTCAAATCGAGCTAATATGATATTGGGAAATAATACTGATATTGTTGATTCATCGAGAGGAGTAATGCTGTACAAGGATCAAGCATCGGTCATTTTCTTTTCCTCGTTTCAACATTTTCACTTGTCTTATACTTTTAATTTCAACCTTCTATGTTATGTAGATGACAATTTTTTTACAAGGTTTTGATACCAATGATCTTGAATCTATTAATACAGAAACTGACTTAGACAAAAGTGATTGGAAACTTCGTATGCAAGACTTCGTATGAACAAATCTAAATTTAATAAGATATTAATCTCACAGATATTCAAATTGTTAGAGTCAAACTGATAATGTAATAGTAAATCACCACCTTAAAAAAAGTCTGCGAATGATCTTATCGGACACTGAAATTCATATAGTTATTATGTTTAAAGTTGTTTCAGCTCTCTTTTATAATCTTGTCTTTTGGGCTAGTACATCACAGTTCAATCTACGTCGCAAAAAGGTGGTATGCAACCAAGTAATAAGAACTGTTTTCATTGTTACTGAAACTGCATCAATTTCTCAAATATGTACTCATTAATGGCTTGCCTACATTAATGACTATTCGCCGAGTTGGTTTGTTGTAGAGCTAACCTATACCTTACATCAAGTTCACAATCCACCCTACTCTGATTACCAATGGCTTTACGAGTAAATTCAGAACAATCATAGAACTACTCAATAACTTAAGATTGTAGTCCCTGTAAGAGTACCTACTTTCCTGAATCGACAGTTTCCATATAATATGTATTCTAGCTAACTTCTTTTCATTATTTTATAAAGAGCCCAACTTGATGATTAATTGGTATTAGCCTTTTGTTCAGTTTTATTTAATTAAATCCTATTCTTTCTTTTTTATTTCTTTAGTAAAACGAATAAATAAATAAATAAATAAATAAATAAATAAATAAATAATATTAAATAGCGTGTGAACTTACCTGAGACGATTTAATATTTCTTTTTCGATGTGGCTATATTTTGAAAAATAAATCTATTACTTATTTCGAAGATTTTAAATTTGATAATTAAAATAGTCTTTAACCAATCATGATAATAAAATATTATATGATAAAGTGATCTTCATTGCTTTGATTTATTAACTTTGCAAACGTTTTAAACGGATATGACGAAAAGTATACTACGGAAATCTCAAATTTTGATGAATTGTTTCAGTACATGTATTTCAAAATCGGATGGACATTACCGTGCGTGCAGTCTTAAATTCGCCTGTTTCATTGTCATCGTACAAATCTTTTGTGTATAAATTTATTTTCCTAAACTTGCATACCTTCAACGCAGCCATAAAAATGAATAATTATTCAGCAAAATAAATGTTTAGATTAAAATGTGTATGTTATAAGTAACAAGAATGCCTTACCGTTTTAGATTCAGAGTCTATAGTAAATAATGAAAGACACAATAGAAGAAAACATGTATCTGAAAGAAGATCAGTGCATGTAAGAAAAATTTTTATTATCAATGCATGAGGAGTAATTTTCAATAGTTAACATTCAAAATCACTTAATTATTAGTTTCATTGCCGGCGATGTACTATTGCAGTCTGAGATCGGTCATAATGTTGCTTAATGATCCATAATAACTTTAATTATTTAGCAATATCCCTGGGTTTATTGCGTTCGTTCTTAATTGAATAAGCATTGCCGGATTGATAAAATGCACGAAGAACCATTGTGCGGCTAGCCAGATTCTCTGCCTTTGCCTCCGACAGATTACTTTGTACAGGATTAAATTTTCTCCTTCATTCTTGTTTTTATTGGAAAATAAAATTTTCTGTGTGGACAAGTGCTTTTATTTACTAAAACCATGACGCTGTTTTTTATAATTCGTTATTATTTTTGCTTCGTTAATTTACGCTATGCTTTGAGATTTGTTGGGTTACGGTAAGTGTTATTCGACTTAAACTAAAATTCGAGTTACGTAATGGGTCTACGAACGATATAATTACGTAAGTCCTGTCTGTATTGCAAATTAGAGAAGATAAACGTAACAGGTCTGTAAAGTAATGGAGGATTGTCATCCGTTAAATGGCGGATATGATATTATTTTGGTATAAATTTAGACTCGCGTCTATTAAAGTTACCACAAAATGGTAATTTGCAAATTGTAACTAAAAAAAAACAAAAACAAACGCTAATCATATTCATTCGCAGAGAGACGGCAGCTGACTAAATCAACACCCCCTGAAAGATCTTTCAGGGGGTGTTGCTAAAATCCACATCTGAGAAGAAAATTGAAATCGTAATATTTGTTCGTTAAACCTGAAATCTCAAAATCGAGATATTAATGTACACCTTCAACTGTCAATGCATAAAATATCTCGTGATCAAACGTCGTTATATCGTTATATTTAAATATGGACTTGATTTGAAATGATTTGATTTATGTTAGAATCGGAAAAATCATCAAAATTTCATGTGTGTGCAATTATATGGCGTTGTTTGCAAAATTAGATTAGAACATTAAATTTACTCTGTAGGCTATGCTAATAGTTTTACCATATTAATTACTCGTTTAATACCTAACAAACATTGAAATTCCAGTATATTTTATATCGTCATACCTTCAAGTTTAATTAATCATAAATGATTTAACATTAAGCTGATTTACCTTTGATATCCATTCTTCGCAGGAAAGAAATTCCAGTGAATTCAATTTCTGGAAAATTCAAATTCCAAATTCAATTTTCAAACTAACATTTCATAAATTTCGATGTTAAAAATCGAAAGATGGTGGTTCACACATTCACTGCTTTAAGAATATTAAATTTCGAAGATTTTCATTTGTAACAAAATACATTAAAAGGAAAGTTTCATTAGCGCTAAGCGATTTTTTTTTTTAATGAGCTATTTAGTTTTTATTTTTATGAAATTCTTTTATATAATTTTCACATTAAAGAAGAATGAATTAAAAATTAAAAATTAAAAGATTAGACGTAAATGATAAACATAATTAAAATTAATTACTATTAATAATTATGCCCCTAGATTTATCTAATATAAGAAAATAGTAATTGTATGGGATTGCAATGCAAATCGCTCTGTTTTCTAAAGCTTTCTTTTTTTAAGTGTCGTATAATAGGGTAATCGCGATATTTTATTAACTGCAACAATCCAGAACGTAGGATTAATACCAAAGAATACATTAAGCGAGGAGTATTAATTTCCCATCGAAATCTCCAGACAGTTGAAATTCAATCATTACAAGTAATAAATGCTTTTGAGAATATTTTTTTTCTTTTCTTAAGGTATGATATTTGATTAGACAAATCAACACTTATCCCCTCAAATAGTGAAAAAACATTAAGCGTTGAATTAGCTTTAATAGATTTTATTATACATATGTTATTCTTAATATTCACCGTTAACAATTAGAATCATTTTGAAGTTGAAAATATCAAAATGGAATTTTAAAGGACTATTTCCTAATATTTGAAACTATTTATCCGGTATTTTTAAAAAATCTTAAAATTAGACAATCTATCTATATATATAAAGAAGGATGTTTGTGGGTCTGTCTGTGGGTCTGTCTGTGGGTCTGTTTTTTATACAAATCTACAGTTTTATTCCGATCTTGATAAAATTTCGCATACATGACCTTCAAAGCATGAGGAAGGTCACTGTCTACCTCAGATTTCGGAAAAATAAAAAATATCGATAAAAAATCGATATTCATGGTTATGGCAAGGCATTTTAATGAGAAATATCTCATGACCAACAATGCAAGGCAAAGTTTGTACAACAATAGGTATCAACAATGGAATCAACACGCAATTCACAAACGCTCTGCATGAACAAACAATCAATATCTCATGACTAACAATGAAAGGAAAAGATTGTGCAAGTGTAATTATCCCGGGCAACGCCGGGTACCTCTTCTAGTTCTATATAAAAATAGAAAAAACTCAATGAGCTGTATTGTATTAATCATTCATTACCTGTCGCTATTTATCATAGTCATCAGATCTTTCTGCATGCTTTTCCGAATTTGGTGTTTTTCAGATTTCATATAGTTTATTTAAAATTCTTAAAATTTTTTTCATCTTACATTAAAAATGGATTCTCCCTTAAAAAATTACTTTTATAAAATTAATGAAGATGGCTTTATTCGAATCTGACCAGTATCGCTTATAAATCAGATATAAAAATAAGATGCTTAAACTTTTTATTAAAATACATACCATGGACGCTAGAAGGGTGTATGTAAAAACTGAAACTAAAGATTTTTTTTCCATTTTTTATTTTCGATTTGAAAAATTGCAGTTGAAAAAGCAATGTTAAATAAAAGCTTTATTCATCGAGGATGGTTTTTATGAATTTACTTATTAATTAATATTCCAATTCCAAATACATGTATGCTTCTTTGCCTAATACAGTATTTGGTTTGGGAGAATACCACTGATTTTGAGAGGGGGAATGGATTTAAAACCTAAGTACCTTCATCTCTTTTATCTAGTGGAATTTCCCATACGTCTTTCATCTAGCTGCTAGATCCAGCAAAATTGGAAAAGAAAACAGAAAATGTCATCTGCTAGATTCTAGCACTATCATCTTCTTTGTTAAGAAACTTATTTTAAAAAATTAAAAGCTTAAAATTCTTGAATAAAATAAAATTATTCTTTAAGCCAGGTGAAAACAAACCATCTTCTTTCTACAAGAAAATTAGATCTCCAGAGGGCGGAGAACTGTTATTATTATTAAAGTTCTAGATATCTATCTAGAACTCTAATTATTATTTAGTTCTCTGGGAATTGTTTTCTAAATTCGTAATGCAAAATTGGCAGCAAGATTTGGATTTCGGAATATTCTATTCACAGCTTTGAATGTAAATAACATTTTTTTAATTTTATTTAGTTGTCGACAAATGAACGCAATATATGACCGAACTCCTTTAAATCGTACTCTTTAATGTAAATGTCTCTAGTGGTTTTCTTTTAAAACGATAACTGAGCTTAAAATTTTTTATAATTAGGCTGTTTGAAATTATAGTTTTAATAAGCAAAACAATTAAAAGTCAATTTGCAGAAAAATAAATAAAATCTTAAAAATCTATTATGTTTAAATTAATATTTTTCATACTTGGAGAGAATGTCTTCCACTTTACATTATTAAAGAATTGTTTTTTTTTTACTTAAGCATTTGGTGATGCGACTATTACAGGTTTATTTCTAAATCTTTTATTTAAATAGCATAAGAAATATTTTAGATTATGAAATAGATGTTTTTCTATAAATTCAGCTAACGACAGAATGGATATGCCTAAGAAGAGTCCCATTGAACCGCCAATATCGGAGAGCAATGCGTCGATTGTATAAGGCCAATACTCTGTCTCGACGGTGACTCTGTTGTTAGGCAGGATGAGGATGATGGTAAATCCGGCGAATCCCTCCACGTAAAACTGGTACTGGACATTGTAGCGAGTCTCCCGACATTTGCGCGGACAAAGGCACTGCTTTTCATCGAATTTTTTGAGAATCTCAGGCAAAGAAGAGTACAAAGTACGGAAATGCTCTTTTGTGCATAAACGGCCGTCTTGGGGTTGAATCATAAAAGGTAACCTGAAATTTATTTGTGAATAAATCTTCTTAATAGACTGTATATAATTAATGTGTAAGCATATTGTTTGATAAATAATTTATATTCTGATAAAATACTTAGCTGATTGCACAAAGTACTTACCTGCTTTTTACTTTAAATAGAATTAAGAGCAAATTTTGATCTAATACAGCATGTTTAGCAGAGAACCTCCCCCCCCCCTTAATTTGATTTGCATCTTATATATGTACATTCAGAATATTTAATATCAGATCTCTGAGTCAACTAGCCTAAAATTAACAATTAGGAGGGAGGTTTTTCTTACCAACCATGCCAGATTTATAATTAAATGCTAGTGTTTACTAAAAGTGTTAAATAAAAGTGTTAGTTCGTGTTTAAATATGATAATAAGCAGCACGACCCCCTAAGACCTCAGATCTTATTAAGTTACTATTACTAAAAAGTTGTCTACGAATAATATACTGTATATTTACAGATTTCTTGTTGAAGACCACTCACTCCTTTTACATAAATTATTAGTTTTTTGTGATTTTGTATAGAAAACGAGCTTCCACATTTGCATCTTTGGCACAGGCTTGGGATTCGTATATATTTCGAGATAGAGTTCGTGAATTTTCTCTCTGAATGAATGTATGAATCCAATATAACAGAACAAGAGTTTTCCATTTGAAGTACAAAGTGAGACAATTAATAAACGAGACTGGAGCAATTTAACAACTACAATACATATTTCTGGCAAAACGGTTTATTTTTCAAAGTAGTTATCTTCTGAGGCTACACACTTAATGCAGCGTTCATACAAGTTTTGGAAACATGCTTTAAAGTCTTCTGTCTTAACCTTCCAAGTTCGGCTGTAACATTCTTTTTCATGTCCTCTATTGGGAAGAGGAAAAAGTCTGGTGGAGACAATCTGTGGAATAGGGAGTATGATAAAACTCTACAATTCCGCTACTGGCTAAGAACTCCCGGATATGCACTATTTTGTGCGGTCTGGCATTATCGTGCAGTAAGAACCAATTCCCTTTTGCATGAAATTGTGGCCGTACTTGGTGGATTCTCTTAATCAGACGCTGCAAAATCTCCCTGTAGTACTCCTTGTTGACTGTTTGTTCAGGCGGAAGAAACTCCTTATAGGTAATGCCAGTGCTGTCAAAGAAAGTGATGAGCATTACTTTTGTTCTTGACTTTTCAAATCGGAATTTCTGTTTTTGCGGGAGTATTGGGGATCGCTATTCCATGCTCTGTCGTTTTGTTTTGGGGTCATATTGATAGCACCAAGTTTCTCTCCCCTGTCACAATTGAATCCAGAAAGTTTGGGTTGGCATTTGTGGCCGTGATGAATTCCGTGTAAGTATTCACTCTGTTATCTTTTTGCTCATCTGTTAAATGTGGCACAAACCTAGCACCAGTTTCCTTTTGCCCAAATCTTCTGTCAATAATAGACAAATTGTTTATCGGTTAATGTTTAAGGCTTGTTCCATCAATTGTAGGTCCACTCGCCGATCACTTAACAAAAGTTCTCTCATCTTTTCGATCGTTTCCTGTGTTCGAACAGTTTTCGGATGTCCCGTGTGTTCATCGTCTTTCAGCTCTTCCCGGTCATCACGAAATCTAGCGAAACATTCAAAAACACGTGCATCATCGCCATATACTTGCTTTATCAACTTTTAAGTTTCCGTAGCGGTTTTTCCAAGTTTAAAACAGAACTTAATGTTTGCTCTTTGTTCCATGTTTAATATTGGAATGTCAATTAATGACTGCGTGCGGTTGAAGCGCGAGAATATATAGGAGCGGGCAACTTTATTGTTGCAACTTGTACATACGGTAACAAGGATAGTTTATAGATCAAAAACACGCATCGTCGTGGTCACATGCTTGAACACGTTCAAAGTAGTGTCAGTTTCGTTTATTAATTGTCGAACCTTGTATTTAGTACCAGCATCGAAGAACTATACTTTAAGGTTGATTCAGAGTGCACTTTTAAAAAATTAATTTTTATGACTTTAAAAATGAAAAACGCAATTATTACCTGCAATTGTTAATTGAAGATAAGCTTTTGTAAACATACTCGTTCAAGCACTGTTCAGTGCATCGTTCTACTGTAACAGAATCGAAACACGGTGCTTCTGAAATGTTCAGATGGATTTTCTGCAAAGCAAGAGTTGATTAACGAATTAAAAGATACAATGTAGTACAATGAAATCAAAACAATGAAATATTATTCTGCAAAACATCTTAAGTAAGCCTTAGGTACTAACTTCGTGTATATCGTAATGGACTCTCAGTATTTGATTTGGGGGACAATTGAGGCCTTCGTTCGCTATGAAATAACGTGCTTTATAACGTTCTTCTGGTTGATGAACCATCACCTAAAGAATTAGAAGGGAATTTTATATCGGTCATAAATTGAATTCTAATGGCTCAGTGAAAAACTCTAACCGTAATATGTCATTACCTGTATCCAATTACGAGAAATTATTTTCTGGTGAACAACAAATAGCAATCTTGTAAAAGAGGTTTTCAAATGAACTGGTTTATCTAGTCGAATGAATTTTAAAAAAATATAGTTCATGTTTTTTATTTAATGAAATCTTAGAAATTTTTGCAATGGATAATTCAAATTACAGGGAGTTAAACTTCGGATGGCAATGTTAAAAACATCATGCAATCAAGAACGATTATTTATAGCTGCAAACTTGAAATCAAAATGCATTTCTAACATTTCTGATAGTAAATGCATAATCAGAGAAGGTAAATGTATGTGCTAGAACATTAATTTCCCCCCGTTTAAAATGTTAAATAAAGATCGCAGAATTACGAGAACACCTTGTTACCCTCCTGTTTCAATGGTTTCTTGCAGTCGATAACCATACTATGTAATAGATCTATTTTCAGAATTTAAATGAAATATGAGCTAATAAAACGCTACTTTTAAAAATAATTTGCAATAAAATCGCCATAAATCTAAGAAATCAAATTGTTTTTGGGAATTTGCAGACTGTAGGAAATTTGCTTTTTAATTTTTTTAATGTTTTCTCTGTAAGTCGATATTAGTTTCAAATTTCAAATGGCATGGTACAGTTGAAGTTTGATTGAGAATTTTGCATATTTATTCCGAAGTCTGAATATAATAATTTTAGTGCCGATGAAAGGCAAAAGCGTATTTTCTCATTCTTTTAATATCAATTTATCTATACTTTGTAACAAATGTCAGGAAGTGATTCCCGGGATCAAAACAGGAAAGAATGTCCTTAGGAACATATATCCTACAAAGCGTTGTTAATGAGATACATACGAAGGCGGCACATTGGCCACGTAATAATAAATGCTCAAAGTGTCCGTCATGAGCACCAAAGAATACGTGGCAACATCTCAACTCGAAGATGGACTGGCGAAGCCACTCTGAGACAAATCCAGTGGATTAAGGTCAGAAGACCGGGCAGGACAAAAAACACTCCTGTACATGTCATGCTGACGTGAATGAAAACAAGTGACATCTGTGTACAAACGCATGTAACTCAGTAGCAACGCTTTGTAGGACATATGTTCACAGGGACATTTTCTTGTTTTGATCCCAGGAACCACCCCTCGACTTTTTACAAATGTATCTATAGATATACCCTGTCTTTAGTGTAAAATTAAAAATCATTACAATAATATTCTAATCCAAAATTCGTCGTATCCCGTCATTTTGTAACTATAATAATTATGAATATTAAGTTCAAGAATAAAGCAATTCCATATTTCTAAATTGATTTCTTCAAAATTTCATTGTTTTTTAACTTAAACATATAAAACATGCAAATAAAGCTACCAATGGAAAACGCGTGACATTTTCCTGTCACTGAGAACATTTCTTCTCTGTTTACTTCACTTGTACTTATTTCGTCTTCTTCAGTCATGGACTGATCCTATACAGAAAAGAGAAGCAGACGTACATGTATTGCTTTTTCATTTATTTTGCATTTTTCTTAATAAAATATCAGAGTACAATTTTAAATACCCCATTGATATACTATTGTCCTATCTATCAATAAAAAATTGAATTTTTCCGTGGAATTTACGTTTAATACCAATATTAAGTTAACTGCTGCGACCCCAAGATTCAATCAATGCTTGAATTTTATCCAATCGCAGCTCATAAAATACTAGCTTACTGTTCAATCTTGACTCTTTCGATAGAGTTAGAACCGACAGAACATTGGTGTCTGTGAAAGCGTGATGGCTCATCATAAGTTAAACCATAGGATACGTCCCAAGACGAATTTTATAATCTTGGAGACGGAACCCTGGATATTATACTCCTCGGCTTTCCTCTCTCTAAGCTTTTGCATTCCAGCTATTTTTTTCAACTTTCATATAGATCGGCAATGACAAGGATTGAAGGTTTAATCTTAGCTCCTTCAATCTCTTTGAAATGTGTTTGCGGTTGTTTTAGAGTTCAGTGTTGTGTTCTCATCCATAATGGCTATGGGATTGAATGTTCAGTGCTTCTGGGAGTTTCGTATGGCCAGCTTCCTACTCTTGCCGATAGTTGCCCCTATTGGTTCCCAGTGAGGACATTGCAGCTTATTAGCTTCATTATATTAATAAATAATACTCCCTCTGACTGAAAATGTAGTATACATTTCGACATTATTTTTGTATTGTAAATATATACCATATTTTCGAACAGAGGGAGTAATATTTAATTTTCATTGATTTAAATATTTAATATTAAATGAATTTAAAATTAATATACTTACATTGACTACCACAAATTTATTAATTTCAAAATAGCGATCAGTCTCGTTCCACAAATCTTGAAGATCAATGTGATTACTTTCTATATAATCATATACGTCGATCATTGGAACTTCCGTTGCGTTATTCATTGAAAACTGTTTCAGAATTATAGGATTCTTCCGTAAAAAATACGGACAAATAGTTGCGGATGGAAAGCGAACGCTTTCGTTAATAATAGTTTCCATTTTAATTGCTGGATGACCATTAAAAAACAAATCGAAACGTTGAACTACATTCCAGAAGAGTAAGGCACAGGAAATCAAAACGGTGGCCATCCAGAGTATGCGAACCAATAAGGAAGAGTCGCTGCTGAAGACGCTTCTCCATCCGGCACTTGCTTCCCTTGTCGTCACCTTGTTGCTGAAAACATGTAAATTGGTGTTTGACTTTTTACAATGATATGTTTTCAACAAAAATCCTGGTTTGTGACTAGCTGCTGGTGAAGACAATTCCTTTGTTTCCATTGTCATTTGGCATTAGTACTAAAAATAGATATCATGATATTAAACTTTAAGTTTTCAGTGCAGATAATTTAAATATTTTAAATGTTTTCCTTATAATTTTGAGACTTTAAATTATTTTATCACTCACTCATCCTGAGTTCATATGTATTCGCTTATATCAAATCTCTTTGAGAAGGAGTTATAAATACCTTCCCTACGAGACGTTAAAGCAAATTTTGCATTAAGGCCTGAATAGGAATTATTTAATGATGAAAATTTTTGCATAAAATTAACATAATCTCGGAAAATTCTAAATTTCCTTTTACTTTACAATAGCATTGCCATCAACGCAGTTACATGATACACTGTGTAAAGTACCATATAAGCATTTATAAAGGTATAGCAACCAGTAAGTTATTTTCTAACTTCGCATATTCAAAACGCATAAAATTTCTGAACGAATATTCTGAAACTCTAAATGAATATTCAAAAGAATCTTATTGAAAATATAAAAAATATAAAACATTTGGCCATAATCGATAATAAATACTGGATAAATGCTTTAGGATGCTAATAAAATTTGGTTTAGGGAAATTTCCAGAAATTTAATGTTAGCTTCTCTCTAAGTGTAAAATTCAACTTACCTGCAGACATAGAGCGAACAAAACAATACGATCACTCCATTAAGCAGCTGACTAATGCTTCCCGTCTGCATAAGAATGTTGTTGAAAACGCCTACCTCTATTTCACCTATTTGGTGTTGCGTGTTTCACCCTTTTTGTTTTATCTGATCGATCTATAGCCCGTTATACATCTTTAGACATGGTAATCGCTTCCTGTTTAACGAAAAAGGAAACTTTTTAGAAAACAAAGGAGGATCTTTATATATATTTATTACTACGTAACTTTTTTCATCGAATATTTACGTGCTCATTAAAGATGACAGTAGAATATTTATGATTTTAATAGCAGCCTGCTTAAAAAGTCGATGTTTGTTAAAGATAATGAAGTGATTAATGGCGAAAAATAGTGTTTTGCCAACCACTTATAACTATTGTTGAATAGGGTAAAATATCTCTTTTCTTTAGTAAAAGTAACTGAGAAACTATATTGTTATTACATTTAAACACAGTGGCAAGAGGTTTCTTTCTCCTTATTATCTCTTTACGTGATTTATATTATGTTACTAGAAATTGTGTTTATTTAGTTTTTAATAGAGAAAATTGAGTAGCTATGTTTTTTTTTTTTTTATTTAAGTAAATTACTGATATTTGATTATAATTTTGGCGATTCGCTGATTCCCTAATATTAAGGATTATAATTTTGCAAGTAGATTTTTGGACATTTGTTTCAATGGTTTTTTTTACTAAGACACTGATTGGTCAGTAAAAATTATGTATATCTCAAAAACCGTGACACTTTGCATAATAAGATTAAATAAGCTCAAAATTACCTGTACTATTACCTCCTTAAATTAATGCATCGCACTACCAAACATCCTCAATTTGGGAATAGCTTGAAATCGGTTGTGAATGGAAAAACAACGAAATTCAAATAGTCTCTTCCTCGATGGTTGATACATTAACTACAACATGAATATTAAAGTAAATTGAATGTCTTTCCATAAGGATAGAACATTGATTAAATATCATTAATTTCAGATATTGAATATAACAATTGAGATATTTCTTTCTTTACGGGACTCTTTGTTAAAAATATATACGGATAATTGATGACGGACGGAAACAGAACAGTGTTGTTAATGACAGTTTCCTTTTTAATAGCTGGAAGGCCATTTAAAAATAAATCTAAACGCTGTAAGATATTCCATAGTGGCAATGAGCTCCAGTTTAACACGATCGCTGTTCAATGTACCCGCACCACGAAGATTATGTAGCGGGTGGAGAAACAACTCGTTTCTCCACCCGCTGCTTGTTTTGCATCTCGTTCAGCAAAAAACAGCAAAGTGCAATTACCAAATGCACTCAAAGGAATTAAAATATTTGTTCAATGCAGACGCAAATTCAGATCATTTTTATGATCTTTCGTTAATGGTACTTTAATCATTTTCTCACTTCCTTAAATAAGCTGAAAACTAATAAAAAAATAGTTTTAAAAATTATTACAGGCATAATCCATATCGCTTTTGTGCTAAACGATCCATATAATGATATCCATTTCAAAGCAAATATTGATTTAGCATTTCTCTGCCGTCTTTCTTTTTTATTATTTTTCCTTTTGTTTGAAGTGGGATTGCTCTTTGCAGTAAGAAATAATTTTGTACGAAAAAGAAGTCTCATACAAAAAAAAAAAAAATCGGATATCCGTAAATTGTCAATTCTATCTAAGAATAAACACCTCAAACGTTTAAGTCTGCACTTTGAATCCGAAAATATTGTGAAATAATTTTCTTAAATTATTCATTCTATCACGACATTATTTAAATAATTTTTTTTTAGAGTTTATTTTCTCATTTTTTCTCTCCCTCATTTTTGAATTTATTGCATTCAAGCTTGAATAAAGCGTTCTACGTGCTTTGCATAAGGCATTTTCAGAGCACAGGCATACTCAAAGGCTCAGATCAGAAAAGGCTTCTATGAAACTTGATGTCTGAATTATATAATTACAATTAAAAAAAGGGAAGGAGAAATTTCGCTCGAACCAGGAACACTAGAAAATTGTTTGAAGATTTTCTTCAGTATCTTTATTTCCTTTTGAGTATGACTCTTTTCATCAATCTATTTGATAGTTTACAAGTAAATTAGGAAAAATCCCAACCTGCGAGTCGGAGGCCTGCTCTGTCAGTGTTGTCAAGCGTAAAACGAGATTTGTCACTAAAACGATCACTAAAAGTCATTAAAATGTGTTCGAAAGTCACTAAATAAAATTTTTTATATTATTTTATTAAAAAAATTAATATTTTTAATTTGCATCTTTATTACTACTTTTTTACAGTTTTAATGAAAGCACGTTCTTTATAATCATTGAACATTTTGTTTGTGTAACTTTAAGTTGGCGAAAATATTTGATTATCTATCAATACTAGGCAACAACAAATTTAAGTGATCAATGGCATTGACAGAAGTATGCTCAGCTACGAAAAACTCAATTTTATATCGGCATCTTTTTTGTTCTGGGGCTGTTTTCTTTTCCGTAAATGTTTTCGTTTGAGTACATGATAAGGCGGGTTGGTGTTTTCTCATGATGTCCATATGCTTCACTATCTTCATGTCCATGTTTTTATTCTTGATATGCAATATTTGCAAAAAGCATAACACTTCGATTCATTTAGATCTGGTCTTAGCCAATCTGTAAAATTAATACTTAAAAATAATGATCACTGAAAAGTCACTTTTGGAAAAAAAAAGTCACTACATTTTGGGCTGTCTCATGACTTCATGGAAGTCCACATGGAGACATTGTAACAATATTGTGATCCATTGTCCGCGATAACTCAGTTGGTTAGAGCAGCAACAGCGAAAGTTGTGATCCCTGGTTCGAATTCAGGTCGCGGAATTTTTCCTTCCCTTTTACTAATTGTAATTATGAGTTTTCCCCTTTGAATTTGATGTCTGAAGTTGTTTTTTTCTTCTTTTTTTTTTTTCTTTTCTTTAAATAATGAAAAAAAATCGATGTACTGTAGTAAAAACCTATTTTAGAATATTAAGATACCCCTCCCTCCACCATACAAAATCTCTGTTATATATTATGTCTAAACTTGCTAACGTATTGATTTTGCTGAAAATACGCATCTATTGACTTGGTGCTTGATGTAGGAAAAAAAACATTATCAAATATCAAATAATGTCAAAAAATACGGTTTATCAAATAAAACGTATAATTTTGAACGACTAATAATGCTGTGTATTATTAATAATATCATTAATGCATAGCGTTATCATAATATTACAGACTGGTACAGTTGAAATAAAATTTTGGAGGCAGTGCTTCTCGTCATAATTTTTAACCAAGAACATCGTTTATATTTCAAGGTTTTACATAAATACTAGATTATAAATTTCTATTTTTTCCTTAAAAAGCGAAGGATTTTTTTTAATGGAAAGATAATCTCAAAATATTCACAAAAGAATAAAACTGAATATTCAAAAGATTTGATAAATGATGTTAATATCAGTAGTTATTAAGGAACAATATCCATACTATAGATAACTATTTAAGATCTTCCCAAATACTGTATTATGAAAAGTTTTTGCAAGGGGCGTGGATTATGTAGAATAATTTAGATGAACGATTAGACGAGTCGTTTTGGTGGGAAAAATGAAATTTATTTCATCCTATTCAAGTAACGACTGTAAACACGAGTAGTTAAACAAAATCGAACAGTCCTGAAGGTATGATCTGACAGTTTTTCAAAGATGCGTCTCGAATATCATATATTTCCAAACTTCCTTTCGAATGGATAATTTTATTTTTTTTTAATATTTAAGAGGCTATTTTCTATATTTCTTAAATTTTCAAAGATTTTTCAATTGCGCTTCAAGTGCCAATTCTCACATAAGTTTTTTAACTCGCCGGTTCGAGTGTTTTTTGTTCATCACGACAGTTTATCATACAGTCTTCATAATGCAATTTCGTGACAAGGCAGAATAAACATTCATCACTTTTAACAGTCTCTCTTTTATAAAGAGGATGAGGGAAATACGCAGGAAAGCACAAAGAGGAAATAATTTTAAACTCGACAAAAAGCAGCAATTACTTAATTTTTTATTTGGTAGGGATCTTAAAACGGGATCCTTGGAGTTTTTAGAAAAATATGAACTGTATTTCCATTGATCACCTGCATCGACCTTGAAATAACAGATTCATTTATGGACTAACTAGGGAACCTCACGGAGTGATAATGGTTGACAATGCTACCTGAACTCTCAAAAGCCTACACTATAAATATTTTGGTATATGTGTATTTTAGTATACCAAAGCTCATACTAATTCAGGATTCTTTAATACTTACGGAAAATAAAAATACAACTTAACGAAATGTTAACACACTAGCATCATAATCTACAGGGGTTGGACAGAATAATACGAATACCTTTGATTTTAGACGTTGAAACAATTGAAATCAACTAATCCAACCGTTTAGGAGATGGAGGTACTGAAAGCGTGAAACTTTTAAAATTTTGAAGCCAATTTTATCGATGAAGACAAAGAGATAGAGGCTCGATCTTACAGATATTCTTATTCTACTTTTTGATAGTCTTTAATATTCCAAAGTCAGAATTTCAAAAAGGCAATATTTTTCAATACACACGCATAGACTCCATAGGATTGCTGCACTAGCCCATTTTTGACTGGATTAAACTAACAAGGGGAGGACCAGGACTGTTAAGATTGGATTTAACTGAAATTTAAATATGTTATGCACCCTTCCCACTATTATATTGCATAGTAACTCGTGCTAATGGGCATTAGTTAACGAGATATAATCATTTAAAGTTAGTTATGTAGATTATTGATGTATATTTACAAATTCAGAGAGTATGACATTTAAATAGTCAACATGGTCATGTGGGTAAATTGATAGATTCTAATGTGATTGTACATTTATAATCATTTATTTAATTGTACATTTATAAACATTTATATAAAAATGTTTATAATAATTAAAATTAGTTTCGTATATAATTTGTTCAAAAACATTTTTAAATAAAATTAAATGAAATTGGTAAAGGAGCAGGATTTGAACACAGGACCTTTAGCATCTTTCAACTTACCCACAAGACCAAGTTGACTATTTGACCATCATACTCTCTGAATTTGTAAATATACATCAATAACCTACATAACTAACTTTACATGATTATATCTCGTTAACTAATGCCCATTAGCATGAGTTACTATGCCGTATAATAGTGAGAGGGGTACATAACAACATATTTAAATTTCAGTTAAATCCAAGTTTAACAGACCTGGTCCTCCTCCTGTAAGATCATTAAAGTAAAATAACGAGTTTTTCACATGTGAACGTTTGTTAACATTTACAACAAACTTTGTTTTTTGAATTTTTTTAAAATTTATTATTATACTGCTTTTTTCATGTATTTTTAGCCTCCTTGAAAAACTGCGATATATTTTTATAATGATGACATTTGATCTGTGATGATGTTTTTATGTTAATTTTTTTGTGATAATTGCTGTTAAAAATAACATAATCTGTGATAATTACTATTACGTCAATTATTTTATGTGATAATATGTTAAAGATAACAATGCGTTAATTGTTGTTAGGTTATTTCGAATAAATGTTGATTTTTTTTTTTTTAATTTAGTTTTTTAATCAATATCGTGTATTTTTGTTTTTATGTAATTGCTGTTAAAGTTAACATAATATGTTAATTGCTTCGAATAAATGCTGTTTTTTTTAATCAATATTGTGCATATTCATGGTTTTCATTCATTCATGATTTCATTTCACTTCACATCCCAAGTGCATTCATCGGTTTAGCTTGCCTGGTAGAAGCGATCGGTATCCAATTGCGTACCCCTACTAGTGACCCAGAGTATAGGAGGGGAGGTGTTATGACAGGAAGAAACTGTTTTTTTGGGGGATTCATTTGAATTGAACAGGAGTTGGTCTTTGAATTCATTGGTGAAATGAAGTATTAGATTAATTTAGGGATAATTTGTATCATGGAGTGATTACAGGATTTATGATTATTATGATATTTTGATTATTTTTGTTGGATCTTGATAAGATGAGAAGAGGGAAGGGAGACCGGATGTGCTTTTCATATAAAAACGAACGTGAGAAACAGGAGTTATGAGTCCTGCTAAGGTGTTGGTAAGAGGGAGGCTAAGTGCTCTCTGCTCTAGGTTTGAGAATGTTCAACGGCTTAATGGAAATTTGAAGGGGGCTATCTTGATGTAAACGGCTAATGTGAAGAATACGCAGTAAGTTAATAAATTGAATAGCTTCTCCTTCCAAATTTTGAAAGTGCAGACTCACCAAAATTAGGGAAATATGGAAATTCGAAATGGGGGGTGTCAGGTGTTGGAGTTGACCTGGGCAACCCAGTCAGGTAGAGCTCGACACTCTGCACATTCAGCCCAAGCTCACTGCATCAAGAGTGACTGTGAACTATGTCGTCGAGCATTTCCATAAATGAAGGTAATCAGCATATAGTGGAGTCATCGTCGGAAATTGGAGAGTGGAAATTGGAAATTGGATCCTCAACATTCTTCAGAACGAATTGAAGCAAGAGATGGAATTTTCTTCGAGCGATTGGCATGGTCAAGAACCTAAAGTTGTGAAAGGAAGACAACTTCGCATTTGAAATCTTCTGTTGAACTTAGTGGGGACATTTTGAGACCTCTAGTGGACTCACTCACTAATCGATCCAGATCATTTTAAAGAGTGTTTTTGTGCTTCAGTGTGATAAGTGAAATATTTTTATGGCCTGTTTAAAATAAAAAGTGTCTAGTGCCCAAGATTGGATTAAATGTGATTACAAGTCTGCAGATGTCTGAAACTACATAATTGTAAGTAGAGAGAAATATTTTGACTTATAAAATTTCTTAGGTTGTCATGACAAAAGTGTAATAAAGGACAGTTTGAGGGAAGTTCAGAAGAATTGAGTTTTTAGTGGTGTTATTTTTGTCCTCAGAGTGATTGAAGGAGTTGAACTTTACTTATTGAATAATCATATCATTTGCATTTATTTGAATCTTTGCATGTTATCGTAGTTGTAAGTAATTGGGGATTTAGAATAACTTTCTTCTCTGACGTTAATTACTATCATCTTTCTTTTCTTTAGATTTAAGGCTTATATTTATTTTGTATCTCATTGGTATTCTTTTAACCTTGAATAAAAAGATATTTATTTAATTCTAATCCTTACCTGAAAACTGCCGCGAAACAACTCCCGACTATAATGTGTGGCGTCACTCCTTACTGTCGTGAGCCATTATGCCTTCACGGTAGCCGTGAACGTAGCCACTGCGTATTTTTTTTTGTTACTGATACTTGCTTGTTTTCGTCTCGCATAACATGGCGCACATACCGAAAAAGCATAAAATCACTGAGCCAGTATTTAAACCGGAGTGGGAGAATCTGGTTTTTTTTTGTTGTTTTTTTTTCATTGTTCACAGATCGGATTTTAAGTGCTTAATATGCAATCGTGTCCTATCGGGAAAAAGAAAATACAATTCTACCTGATATCGAGAAAATTGTCACATTAAAACGAAGGAAATAAAAAATGGTAAACTGCCTCATTTTATTTTTTTTTACAGTGTCGAATTGATAATTAGAACAGGGGGGGGGGGGGGGGGGAAGGAAAATTACAAAAATCTTGGACAGCACTGAGAAGTTACAAAAACTAACTTTTGAACAATGATAGATACAGAACCGTGGTTGTTTTCTTTAATTTTATTCAGTTTTCATTGTGGCAAATATTAAATAAGAGCGACTACGTACGTTTGTTGTTCTACACATGAATATTCCAACGTAAGGTGTCCAAAAGATGTTCCATACATGGACTTTTCTCCCCGGTTTTACGAGTTTTATGCTTTTGTTTTCTTTATGCAAAGAGTGGAGTTCTACTAAACGGTGACGCTCCACAATTTTGTCATTGGAACTTTTCCTCTATCTACCATGGTTCAACAGTTAGTTTTCGTAACTTCTCAGCGTTCAACGGGCACGGCCATTTTCTTCAAGATCAATGTCTGCCAAACTTCTTTACCTTACAGCTCACGGGGCAAGGAGAATTTATTTTGAGGCAAACCAAATAAAAATCCCAACAAAATTAAATATACTTTATTAGTATGAATAAAAATAAATAAATTCTTATTATAGTAACAATAAACCTATTTTAATAGACAATGCTTCACACAGACCCGACTTTTATGGCTCTAGTATCTTTTGTTCTAAAGTTATTCGAGTATTTCGGGAATTTCCTCTACACCTTGTTTTTAATGGATATTTAATGTGCCTATAAAACCTTTAAATATGAATCTTGGCACATAATTTTTTTTATAATCGATATATTATTGGATATAGATGTTACATATATTAGTTTCGATTCGAAATTTTATTATCACTCCATGAGCTTCCCGGATAAGTGACTCTTATAATGCCGCATCTAATAGCAATTGAAAGCTAATGCTAGTATTTAAAAAAATAAATTATATTGACTTTTAATTAAAATAACTCTTAAAATTGGATTTATAACAAATAAGATCAAAAAAAAAAAACAAAAACAAAAAAAAAGCTCTAATACTCTTGCGCTATTTAAACCAAAAATCTTCTCCATTCTGAAAAGAAAAAAAAAATCTGTCTTCGAACAGCATTATAATAAAATAAAAAGTACATGAGGTAATTTATTGATCCTCCCACCCTCATAAAGTTATGTAAAGTAAAATTTCATGGGGATATAAACGATTTGAGGCGGTGCCCCTGAATAGAAGGGTCTCTACCAAAGACATTTGTAGTATAATGCCTCTGGTCTCTACTCGTCCTACGTTTATTCGACCCGAAGCGGCATTGGATCAACACGAAAATTGTTTGCTTATTTATTATCATTTAAATTTTAGCATTATTCAATGTTCTAGAAATCAATTATCTAGTCAGTTTTCAGCTTGTTTTTTCTCTTACTTGGTAATGACCCCGCGCAACCTCTACATCTGAGCAGCTGAATGAAGCGAATGTTTATGAGATTATTGTCAACAGAGGGCGCTGTCATATAATCTCGTTCGCATGCAGGAGAAGAAATCATGTTAAAAGAAAGACAGGATCGCCTCTCAATCGTTAAGAGGCTTTAACAATGAATGAGATAGTAAATGTTATTGAATCAGATAAAATACAACTGAAACAAGATAAAAATTTAGGTAAAAAACATTTCATACATGGTTCTAAAATACGTTAGTTCTATCGACCTCATCTTGCTTTTAAACAGTGAATTGTCGTTTGGGACTTGTATATTCGCCGGCAAGTATCAATGAATCGAGATTCTTATATTTTTGGTGTATTATTTCAGAGCAGAGTTATTCCTTTTTTATGTGCAATCGACCATACGTGAACATTAGAGTTTTCATTTATTCGTTATTGTTTTTATTAAACAGAATTCTATTTATTTATTTCGTCGGAGCAGCTTAGGCCAGTTGAAGGTAGGGTTAAAACTTGGGCGGGAGGGGGGGGGGGGCGGCGGGCGAATACAATTAATTTTTAGTGCAAATTCATTAAAAAAGTACATAATTATCTATGTTATGCGAAAAAAAAAATTCCACTCTTACTTAAGTTAGAGTTAGTAAAACTTACAATGACTCTGACGTATTACGCTTTTCCTTTCTCTTTTGAGGCGTTCCTGACCAATGATATCTATTAAACTCCTGATAGAGTTTATTACAACCTCTGACAATTAAGTTCGGTGAATGAGTTCACACAACAAAATGCAAAACAGATAGAGCCACATTTACTTTATTGTCCTTCGAAATAATCACCCTGGAAGGCAATACACTTTTGGGATCGGGTGTATAAGTCCTGGAAGCTCCTTAGGGATGGCTTGAATGTCTGGAATGTCCGCAAATCTGTGTCCCTTTAAGGCCCGTTTCAGGCGTGGAAACAAGAAAAAATCTGCCGGTGCCAAGTCTGGTGAATAAGGTGGATGAGCTATAGATACGACCCCTTTGTTGGCCAGAAACTGTTGCACGATTACGGCAGTGTTCCTCTTTGATCCATTATCCACAGTTACGTGCGCACGCTACACCTTCAACTGAAGAAACGAGCATCTGCTAAACCATTGCACGCACAAACTTGGCCTGTCTGAACTTGCTTAAACAATAACTGGGCTTGTATTCACATGCATTGTTACTCACGTAAAGCTCGCACAGATTAGGGTGTGACGTCATTCACCGAACTTAATTGTCAGAGGTTGTAGATATCATTGTTCCTGACTCCCTCTCCCCCCGCCTCCTATACACAACTGGTTGAAGGAGGATAAAGATTCTAAAGATATTACACCGAGCACAGCATTCACCCTATCACAAATTCACCCAAGTTTATTCCTCCCTCGCGTACGGTTTATTGTAAAGTGTCTCCCCGGGTAACAAAGCACTGTAGGGATAGGGATGGCTTGAGATTGACTAAGAGGGAGAGCATGAGGAGCTGAAAATATTTTTTAGGAAAACTTCTATTTAAAGTCCATGATTGTTTAATTAGTTTCTTGCAAGGCTTTGTATAGAAAAAGCCTTGGTTTCTTGCTAATCCGTAATGGCGGGAGGCAGATTCAGTCCCACTTTTTGCATCCACTTCTCCTCGCATCATAAATGAAAATCCCGTAGAAACTAACAAAGCTTCAGATCATTCATTTAATCAGAGGGTAGAAATATTAGCGACAGCCTCGCTCAGTTAGAAACTGGTACTGTTTATATGACGGGAATAAACAAGTTCAGTAAGGGAATAATGTTGAGCGATACATTCGTGGCATTAGATCAGTGAATGCTCGAATACACCCTGGGGTAATGTGAGCCATGGTATTCACTAAAGTTCAGACACCAGTTCATCTTCAATTCGAGATTGTTGGAGAGCAGAAATTGGATATCGAATCATTTTTTCAGATTCTCGATAGAGTGGTCAAGGAATCTATTGCAAAGCATGCATGCTATACTGTTCACTGTCTGCAGCCGTACATTGTTTTGCTGAAAAATATAAGTTGTTATGCCTTGAATACCAGGAAATCAAGGACCTCCAAGCGCTTCATCAGCATACGGCTGTTGTAGTTGATAGAATTCCAAATCATGACTCCACAATGGTGAGCTATGTGCCGCTCAAAAATCATAGAAGGATCAACCTGAATTGCCATGTCGTCTCCAGACTCGCACTCGATAATCACCACTGAGACTTCCTCATTCAATCTACGACGAACTCTCCGAACTACAAGGGTCTTTCAAGGAAATGTTATATAAAATCGAGAAATAGCTCTAACACATTACACTTTTCAGGGAACGTTATATAATCCTTTTTTGAGTATCCCGGATTCTGCATGACGTATTTGACACATGCGCAGCAGCTGCAGCAAACATGGCAGCGAGCAGTATCTTTATAGCTGTAGAACAGCGTTGTGTGTATAATCAAATTTCTTGTGAAAGAGAACGTTAAACATACTGATATTTTGAGAAGGCCTTAGGCACAGTATTGGTATAATCATCTTGGCGGAGGACGAGAGACGGTGAAAATTGCAATACGTGACACGTTCTTCTGACTGCAGTTACACCAGTTAAAATCGTACCCGTTAGGCAAGCCAATTTTGATGAAAGTATCACAATTAACACCCAGTATGACTGCAAATTGCTTCAGGGTGCCGTACGCAATGCCATTCACAAGAAAACATCCGGGATGTTGTCCGGAAATGTCATTCTTCTCCATGACAATATCTGGCCTGACACAGCATCTTTGATAGCGAAACACTTGCCAAAATGGGCTGAGAGGTGTTGTCCGATGCCCCTTATAATCCGGACCTGGCTCCCAGTGATTATCATTTGTTCGGGCTCTTTAAAGAACTTCTGGGGGGAGGCAGAAAGTTGACATCAGCCCAATACTTTCTATGCCAAAGGTATCAGGCAGTTGACACAATGATGGCAACAGTTCCTAGATACACATGGGGAATACTTTGAAAAACTGATCTTTGAAAAATTTTATGATTATTCTCAATCTTGTCATTGAGAATCAAGGCATAGCCTTTGAAATTTATGTACGTATCCGGCGTTCCATTTCTCTGATATTCTTTTGTGGTAAGAGGTCTTCCCTTCACATACAGTCATTCATTTGCCACAGTCCCTTCTTATTTTTTTCATTGAGAGGAGTAATATGAGGGTGCCACATTATTCCTCCTCTGTGGAATACCTGTCTTCTCGTGAAATTTAGGAAAAATCATCACAGCCACGTTTAACTATTGATGATATCATACAGGCATCGGAACATGCATGCCACGTGTCGGACGATGTTCAAACGAATTCGATCGTCAGTGTTGAAGCGCGAGCTTCATAAAAACCTCAAGGAAATTACTCCAAGGCGACTTTTTGGACATGAGTTCGCGATTCAGTAAGCATCGCTTATACGTCAAAATTGCGAATATCAACGCAAATAGCAATTAGCAATGAAGTTGACCTTACTCACAGCCTTCTAGTAACTACCAGGACTGAACATGGCTTCAATAATGTATCGTTGAAGCACTAAGATTGTGACGTTGAATTTCTGTAATAGGACCACCCAAAGCCACCTAGATAAGCCACGGCCGTCTATATCTATCAGGCCTGATAACTGAACATTGATGACGTCATGCTAGATAGAGGTCGGTTGCCTTGGGAACCCCCTTCTCAACTGAAATATTTTAACATTGGAAATTCTTTAATTGATGACAAATTATGTTTAATCAAGTTAAACGAATACTCCAGTATTTCAATGTTAAAATATTGCCGTTGAGAAGGGGGTTCCCATGGCAACCGACCTCTAGCATGACGTCATCAATCCTCAGTTGTCAGGCCTGATAGATATAGATGGCCGTGGATAAGCAGACCCTGACGCGGAAAAGTCATCTGACCATAGTAGTTCGAATAACAATGTAATCTTCACTAATTTCACCTTGGATTTTAACAATCAGTATTTTTTCGTTTTTTGGAAACAGTGAAGGTTGCATTGTTGCCTGGACTAAGATGGTCAGGTGACTTTTTCGCATCATGGCAACACCACCTACAGAGAAGGCTTGCGCACAGAAATTTCATACATTGTTACATCATCATATCTAGTAATAATTTAGGGCTTATTATTGGTAGAAATGCGATTAAAGATGACTACGAGGCCAACGAGATAACAAGGCCTGGAAGCGGAAAAGTCACCTGATCATCGGGGTGCTAGCAACAATCCTCAATAATTATAATCAAAAAGATCTGTGGTGATATTACTAATGATTTTCTTAATAGAGTCTTCCTTTAGCAATAATAAACTGATATTGTTGAGATAATGAACATCTGCTTACAATAGGGAACGGTGGCCGCAATTTTCAAAAGTTACTGTGAAGGGGGATTTGTGTTGTTTAATTTGATTTTGTTGAATAAAACATTTTCCTTAATTTCCGTCATCATCATTTCATGACAGCAGGTATCGCCTTCTAGCACTTCACCGCTTTAGTTCTGATCATTGATTGTATGGCGATTTGTGCTTGTCTAGTTGTGTTCTATCACCTCCTAACGTATGTAATACCATGAGTTTTGGGACAGCTTGTATATCCCAAGCAGGAAAATATATTTTAAATTATGGTTTTAAAGAAATCTAATTTTACAATGCATAAAGTTGTCCATCATTTCTTATATAATAATAAGTATAATCGATAAAAAATCTGATAAAAAATAATCTGAAAAATTTTGTTCTTACCTTCTATTTGTCCATCTCTTTTATAATGCTGACTGACGAAACATTATCTCCGAATAAATAGAAATTTTGTATTACTACGAGGGGGTTCAAATTTGACCTGGGCTTTATTTAAAAAAAACAAACTACACACACACACACACACACACACACACACACACCATTTATTTTTCAAAGAACTCTCCTTGCTTCTCTACACGTTTTTTCATCTGGATACCGGTTCTGTAGAAATCGCCAGGCTGATGTAGAAACCACGTCAGGAGAGCGTTTTTCACTTTCTCATTGGAGCCGAACCTCTCCCCTCCCAAGAACTCTTTCAATGGTCCAAAAGGTGCTAGTCGCAAGGGGAGAGATCCAGGCTGTATGAAGGATCTGGTAAGATGTCCCATTTGAGTTCATAGTCAGTTTGGCTGTGTGTGTGGTCTGGCTTTGTCTTGCAGAAAAAAACCCACTAGTAAGGAGTCCTTATCGCTTTTTCCTTAGTGCCGGCCTCAGGGACATCCTCAAAATGTCACAGTAGTAGGGTGCATTTATAGTTCGACGTTCTTCCAGAAAATCGACATGAATGATACCCTTAATGTCCCAGAATACAGTCGCCATCACTTTCGTTGCCCACGGTGTCATCATGAATTTCTTGGATCGCACGCTTGCTTTCAGGAGTTTGATAATGAATCCATGTCTCGTTCGTGGTCACAACACGCCTTAGGAAACTGTCACCTTCCCTGTCATATAGCTGCAGCAGCATGGAACAGATATCCACCCGGGTGGTTTTGTGACCCTCGGAGAGTTGCTTAGGGACCCATCTAGCACAGATCTTGTTGAATTTCAGCTTATCGTGGATGATGATCTCCACACTGCTACAGTGCTGATGTTCAGTATTGAAACCAATTCTCGGGCATGACTCCGCCTGTTGTCCCTTATCAGCTCATTTGTTCGTGCGCCGATGCCATCATTGACAGCAGTTGCTGGCCTTCCTTTATGAGGTTCATTGCCGGTGGATTCTCGCCCTCCTTCAAACTTTTGGCACCAAGCAAAGACGGATGATCGAGACAAACATGACTCTTTTAATACAATAAACATGACTCGGTGAACTGTCTTTGAAGTCTGTGATGAATTTCAGGTGCTTTCACACCTTCGTTCTGGAGAAATTTGATAATTATTCGACACATCGCTGTCCGCCATTTTGTTTAAAGAAACACTCGGTTGTCATGGTAACCGGATGAGTGGTGCTATATTTGCATGACAGGCGGTAGTTGCCATCCCAACAATGAAAGTTTAGATTTTTACAACAATGAAATCTACAAAAAATATGGTCCAGGTCAAATTTGAACGCCCCTTGTACAACAATTTTACTTATACTTCAAGTAATACAAAACCATCTCCTTTAATAAATTTAATCATGCAACTTGTGTATTAAGTTAGAATATTTTATTTATGTAAATAAAAAAAAAAGTTCCACTTGTTTTTAGAATATTTTGACTTTTCTCCTGATGTCGCAATGAATTTTGGATAAAGATCCAGGAAATAATAGTGTTTTTTTTAATGATTTTCAATTTGCTCCCTTTCCGTACATTCTTATCATATATTTACGATACATTTCCAAAACTATTTAAAAAAATATTTAAATAATGTTCACATATTAATAATTGAACAGTAGTAACGCAATAATTTTGATTCTTTCTAATATGCTTTTCTGATTTCCCTTTTAATACACATCTATGGAATGTTACAGCGTTGAGAAGGGTGTTCGTCTATGTCAAAGTTGCCGTGGCGTTGGCGATTCTGAAGATTCTTCGACAGTCGGACCGAAAGGAGGAGACCATCGAGACCCTCATCGGACGATGGAGGAGGACTGCCATATGTTGGAAAAGACGCTGCTTTGGATTGCAAAGGGAACTCGTAGCCCTCAAGAGAGACCGACTTCTACAGCACGCTCTCAAACCATCGCCCACCGTAGAAGAAAACGGTGAGTTTATTTATTTACACCGTCTTTAAGATTATTGGCTGAAAAATAAACGAACTGTATGGAATTTTCGAAAAATAAAATTATTCAATTTTTTTTTTACATCGGTCTCTGTCGTTCATACTAAGGCTCTACCATCCCCTGACGTCGTGTTTCGCTTCTGTAGCTTTCAATTTTCGGATGATATCGCCCGCTGTTGATTTCGATAAACTTACAGAACGTAGCTCAGGCCATTGATGGACCACTTGTCACTGTTTGGAAGGCACATGTTTAATTATTAGGACAAATAAGAGTTTCCGGAATCTGTATGGGCGTTTTTAGTGGTCTCAAGACAACGGTTTTATGTAGGATAAGAGTTTCCGGTGTCCAATCATCATTCAGTGTATTTCCCTATAATGAGGCATTGCCTTCTTCATTCATACAGCATAACACTTGATCCATGACAGAAAATCCTATTACCATAACCAGCACTGTTTCTGCGTAGCTTATACTTGGTGTTCACCTCTTTATTGGCGCGGCTTCGTCTGTTTATGCGATAACCCAAATCTTTGTAAGTGGAGTCTCCTTTAAATTTGTGATCAGAAAATTGTTCGTATGCTTTTTTATATCGTGAGAGACACACTAATACTATGTCATGTGGATGAAGCAGAGTAAATAGACAAGCAAGCGTGAACGTATAAATAAACAAAAATAAGTTCTTTTATTTTGGAAACGAAGTAAAATTCTAATATACACTGAAGCTTAAGTGTATAGATAATCAAAGATAAATATCACAATAATATTGCAGTGGAAAGTGAAATTAGCAGAATTATAGTTCTTGAAAAAGGTAAGATGAAAATAGTCTTTCATGCGTCGACTTGACGATAAAGCACTAAACTCAAAAGATTAAGTACGGATGAGTCACACTCGATCAATGTTATGTGAAAGTTCTTAGAGATTCGTATGGATAAACAATCTCGGTACCGGAGGAGTTAAGAATGTCTGTCAATTGAAGTAGCGAGGTAGCTTATGAACCGAGGCCAGTTAACTCGGTGTCATAGCATACCCCCCTGAGAAACTATTGCGAAATGAGTGGCGATACACGTGGGGATCGACCGTCGTGTAGCACACCCCTGGTAGATGAGATCCGAAAAGGAAACGAGATTGTTCGTTGGGCAGCTACACCTGACAGCCAACAAACACCGAGAGTAGTTAACTCGATGTCTGCTGCTGAATCGGGAAAATGAAGTCAAATGTCCAAGTTCGGTAGGTGAATAATCCTGAAGTGAATCCGTTCCTACGCGGTTACAACCTGTAGTCGCTGACTTGTCAATAAACCCTGTCGAGGTGAAAGGTAGAGTTGGATTGCTCTCGTTGCCAAAATCAAGCGTACCTTCGGGCACGAATTCCGTTGGGTAAAACTTTGATCACCAAAGCACTACGGTTCGTTGAGCTAAAAAAACTTTATGGCCCCTTTTTCCATTAAGAAATAAACAGGTAAATGCCCAAACAACTTTTGGGGTTGAAGACATAAATTTTCAGATTATCACTTCACCAACGTGACGCACTATAGACATACGGTAATTATAATTGATCACACAAAAACAAAAATATACCAATAGTGGCATAGTAACACACCCGTCGCTAAACTATGATGGGGGTCGTCGTACACTCGTAAAACCACATTAAAATTTCACTATCACCAAAATACCCGGCTGATATACACACACAGTATCGATGATAATATTAGAAAAGACCACCACCACTTATCTTGGAATTTACGCTCATTAAGCACATCACAATCACTTCTCACTGGCACACGGGCGTCGGTCGACTAGATGCGAAGATTGCTGCCTCTAGACCACACAAATAAGGAAAAGCTTTTAGCTCAAACGGAGCACACAAAACTACCAAAACAACACAGCCGATAATTCCTTGTACATGCGCACGCCGTTCCCTTCGTAGAATCGAAGAAATGGTTCTGCTGCGATAGTGCGTGAATTAAAAGATGCAGTTCCAATTTTCCGCATCGCAAATGTGGCCGAATTAAAAGGCAGAGAAAGTTATCAGATGGCTAGGGATAAATCCTCCTAGGCCACTCAGCAAATAAACTCTGAGTGAGCTCGGATAGATCCCTGTCATTGACAGACTTTCGCTTAGTCCAATGGCGTCTTGATGAAACACCACTTGAAAGAGTTCCGTATGGTAAGTCCCTATCGTTGCCTCGAAAATGGTAACGTTAAGGTAGGCGTTATCGTGCAATAGTGTACTAGCTTGAATAACATGCAAATTCCTACCGTATTCGTGACACAGCCATCTCAAGAAAACTTGTTCGCTCTCCAATGTCGGGAACTCTCCATTCTCTGCCGACCACGCTGCAGGGGTTGCAGGTAGCTCGCTGAGTATCTCCCGTTTCGTCGGCGTCGTGGTTTCGCTGTCGCACTCCTCGAGGATTTGCTCAATCACTTTACAGAGCAAATTTTGCCATGGCTCGTCTACGTCTCGTTGAGAATTTTGGAGTCGTCTCCGTAGGCGTCCCAACGACGGTAAACGTTGCCTCGCTCGCCGGCCGCTGTCACCGTCTCGTCGTGAGTCTGACCGTCGAAAAGCGACTCGCTCGCTATCGTTTCGTGCGGGCAAAAATTCTCTCTCATTCCCTCGCACCAACGCTCTCTCCTTTCGTGGTGTCTAGACGGGTTCTTGGGCCGCTTCAATTCGTCCCTGAGGAGAGATTCCGTCCGTCGTCACGCTGCCATGATACTTTTTGTCCCTTCTCCTCTCCGTTGCCACGTGGCTCTCTGAAACTGACGTCTTCTGGCCGCGTCATCAGTTCCTTTCGGTTTCGCGGATCTCTGATGCTGCTGAAATCCACGTGACATACGATCTGTTGTCCCATACTATCTGTTACTATTCGACAACGATCAACATCTAGTGGTTTCTACTTCTTAAGATCGTTAGATGAAATCATTCCTATACTTCTTTAGATTATTTCTAATCTTTGTCTTTGCTCTCGAATTTCTCGAACCCGTAGTAATTTCCTATTCGAACTGCATAAACCCTTCCTTTCCTCATTTCGTAATCATCACATACTAGTGAACTTAAATACTGTTTCCTTATCCGTTTCATGAAATGAGAACAAAATTGTCCAATTCATAAATTCACTAGCAAAATGCTATTTCTGCTCATTCATGAAGTAGGTAGCTGCTGAAAGAAATTTACTCATATCCTAATCTGGTGTCCATATTGTACATCAAACAATGTGTAATTCTGAAGAATAAAAAGAATTTTTTTCTAGAAAGTGAATTTCACGATGCTTATTTAACACAGGCTTTCCTATTCATAAGTGAGCTTTTAGCTTTTATCCCTCATAGTTAATGGAAATGTAATTAACTTTAATATTAAAAAAAAAATATTAAATGAATTTCTATAGTGATACTTTATAATAAAAATTCATATTTATGAATATTTTTTTCTTACTAAAGTACTGAAAACTGTTCGTTTTACAATATAATTTGCAATAAAAACTTTGCCTAGTAAGAGCAATTAAATGTAAAACCCGAGGAACTTAGCTAGTATCACATTGCAGTAGAGCGAATAAACGCGAAAGGCAATACAACTGCGAAGGAGCAAAAGAGTAAGATTGGGTGAAACTCGTTCTCGTATATTTGGAGGTACTCTGAAGTTTTTTGAATTGCACATCTATCGAAGTCATCCATAGCATCCATTTCACGAAACCCTTAATCGCTGCTGAATAGAAGAGAAATGTGCTTAGCACGTTCCATTTTATCATGAAGCCTGCCTTAATGCATTAGTGTCGTTCTCCTTCGACCTTTTATCGTAAATGGCCAATTTATAAAACAGACAATTTCATCATCCTGGTATCACTTATCTACAATATGAATATCACTTTGTAGCCATCATTTCTATAGACTTGAAGCTAAAATTCAGATAGTGTATTTGTGAATATCGTTTATATCGGTTGTTAATTGGAATAATCATTAAAAATTCTTTTATATAATCAATGAGTTTATTTTCTTTCTATGACATTTTAGGGGAATGTATGTTCGACATTGTATTAGACAGTTACAGCAGCCAGTATGACAGTCAAGACAACAATTTACTATCGGACGAAAAATGGCAAATTGGTCGAGCTTTGAGAATTCTTAGAAAATTTGCTAAAGCCGGACCCTTGATGGAAACACAAGAAAGTTCCAGTAGCCAAGAATTACTCTCTGGTAATTCCGTTGGTGGCAGGTTAGTAAAAAGATTACAAGAGATTTATTTGATGATATTAGCTTTTCGCTTTCGGTTGTAATGCTTAATAGCCCGTATTTTATTAGGAGTCACTTCGAATCGAGAGATCTCTTTTTGTCTTGTACACAAGTTTTGGAGTTTATTGAGGAGCTTTTCTTCGTTGATCGAGTATGCACGAAGGACAATTATGGAAAACGATGTCTCCAAATGGTAGTTCCAGCCCTCGAAACATCAAGCATCTCTACAGACACTGAGTGCGCTGAGGAATTTTTGAATAAAGTAAGACAATTCCTCAATAAGTGTATAAGTGAGCTAGGAAGCAACACTCTAGACAACGTCCCGCAAGATGAACAAGTAAATGCCTTCTTCTTTATTTTTATTTTTTATTTTTTATTTGTTGGAATTATTAAGTAGCGGAGCACTTATTGGTTTAACAGTGTCCGTCTGTCTGTCCCCTTCATATTTTCAGTGATTTCAGTGATTTTTCAATTATTCTGTTCTTGAGAGTTTCAATGTCATCAACGTTGGTCTTGTACACACTGTCTTTCACATATCCCCAGAAGAAAAAATCCAGAGGGTTCGCATCGGATGAGCGAGGGGGCGAAGGGATTGGAAATCCATCGTTCTTGGAAAGTTCGTATCAAGGCATGCCTAACTTGTAGGTCCCAGTGAGGAGGTGCTCCATCTTGTTGGTGGACTATGTTGGACTGCAGTTCTTCCACCTGTGGAATCAGATAGTTCTTCAGCATTTCTAGGTTGGTTGCAGCGATAATGGTGTCTTCAGCGAAAAAGAAAGGTCCGATTACTCGATCATGCATTAAACCGCACTAAAGTTACTTGCTTTTGATTTAAATATCGTCCATTTTGATCACTATATGGGAATAGGAGAAAACAGAAAATTTTAACGACTATTCGAATGATTTAAAAGAAAAATTGGACGCAATTTTTTTTCGCTTAATATTATTAGTCAAGAGTATTAAATATACAAATACGGTTAAAAAGTTACTATAGTCTTGAGATCGGATCTTAAGCCATAACTATTTTACCGAGCATTCAGAAAACGAGAATAAGTGATCACTTATACAGTCATGGACGAATACCAAACGTGCGAAAAAGCGTGGTTGCTGTAACAATCACATAATCGATGATGAGTGCGCATAATCAGGTTGTCAAAGCAGATTGTGAACAAATCCATTTATTAACCAAATTATTATGCACATCCATTTTCGAAATACAATGCGAGTTAAAAGGCTGTTACCCCCCCCCCCCTTCCTATCTTGGATACAAACATAGATATGTAAATTCCTCTAAGGACAATGAATAGAAGTTGCATGTGATCATAGAGTGTACCTTTCATATAAGAGGGTAATTAAAAAAAATAAGTTTCCTTATTATTTTTGCAGGTGAACAGGTAAAGATAGGCCAAGTTATAAAACACTTTTATTTTTTTTTATTTTTTGACATAAACACCAAAATTGTTCAATGAGGTGCCAAGACGAAGTTGTTGGGGGGGCAGTGGGATGCAAATAAGTCACACAGCACTCCGGCATAGTAGACGAACACTCAACAACAACTTTAATAATAAAACCAAAAGTGAAAGTGAAGGAAACTATACAGTCTCTGGTGTATTAGTAAATGACGTCAACAGTGACGTGACTTTAACGCACAACAAATTACGTCATTGTAGTCTATCAGAAGTGAAAGACCTCGTACGAAACACCAGGCATTGGCAATGTGTTTCCCATCTACCGTACCGCCCGGGCTTAGCACCTTAGGATTTTCATGTGTTTGGCAAAATGAGGAAACATCTTTCATCTGTTCGGGGCAGTCGATTTTCCAGTGATGGAAACAAAATGAAAACAAAGCAGTGTAATGGCTTGATGAGCAAGACGCCACTTTTGATCGTCAGAGAATGGAAAACCTCATTTTGCGCTTTGACAAACGCTTGAATAACTTTAGCGATTATGTCGATAAATAACAAAAATAATAATAATAATAATAATAATAATAATAATAATAATAATAATAATAAAGTGTTTTTATCTTGACCTATCATTATCCGTTCACCTGCAAAAAAATAATGAAACTTGTTTTTTTGAACTTACTCTCGTATAATCAGTCTTTCTACATTATTTTCTTTATCAATGTTTAATTATTAGACTTTTTTGTATAATCATGTTATGATAGTTTTTTGTTTTTTTTTTAGACTTTACGCAAAAACACTCTGATGGAGTTCCTTCGTCTTTTTAGTCAAGCTCATTGCCTCTCGGAGATTGTTATGGAAGAAATGGTATCACACTTGATGTCGACGCTGTCACCTTCAGTTTCTGAGGACGAAGAGGACTCCTATCGACTGGAAGGTAGTTTTTACTTGTTCGAGGCCCTCGAGCGCATGATTGCTGGAAACGATGTTGCCGCGAAAGCCTTGAACGCGGCACAACATAGGAGTTCGTTGTTGGATCTCCTCGTCACTCTGACGTTCAAATGGCCTATGATTACTACAAAAGGATGGAAATTCATGACAACCCTTCGTCGAGCGACTGAAACAAATGAACTAAGATAGAGAATTTTCCAAAATAAAAGCTGAAACTTTCCTTATTTTTTTTATTTTTTTTTATTTTTTGGAGAATCTTCACTTTGCTTTGCTAGCCATTCTACTTTTCTGCTATACGATGCAATAAAACAGGAACGTGATAAATTTATTATTTCATGGATTCAATGAATTTTCCACCTACATGATTCCCAAAGAATCTTAAATTATGTGCAGATGAATTAGATAAAGAACCCAAATGCTGCATATTGATCTCTTATAGACGTATCACCACCGTTCTTGTCACTCCACTCTTTTGACAGGCAGATCAAAGGATTTTGGCACAAAACATTAACAAGATTATTCTCCTCCACGTTTATCTCGTTAAGCTACTTTTAACCTTTAAAGTTCGAAGATATATATATATATATATCGAAGATATCGTTTTCTATTGCATCTTGATTTTAAAAAATCAGAATTTTAAATTTATGAATAAGTGTTGTAATTGCATAACGTGTTGTAATGCCAAATTACTTAGCCGATTTTTTTCCTCCTCATGTAACGATAGAACGGTTCTTAGTAAATTTTCTGTAATGCAATAGGCTCTATTGTGTTTAATTAAAAATTATTATTAAAACGTTAGATCTATTCCGTGGATATGTGATGCTGAATATACGGAATGCGGTAGAATTTTTATTGCAATAAAAATAAAATGATATTGTGTAAATTTTTTTATGAAGGCGATTATCGTAAATTTGTTTCAAATGCCTGTGAATCGAAAAATTTCAAATATTGTGTTGGCAGTAACAAAATTTCAAAATTATGCGCGTAACATGGCTTCACGTGCAAGAATGTATGTCAAAATGAATTATAAGAATTTTTTAATGAATTATTTATTATCAATTAAAGATAATTAGTAAATTGATCATTAGAGCCGAAATGAAATATTCTAACGTCGAAGCACTATATTCATAAAAGTTAATTAGCAAAGCTGTATCTTAAAGCGCCAGCCGTTAATTACTTTATTCGCTTTATCTTTTGAAATTAAATTTAGTTTATCAGCATTAACAGCTGCTGTAAATTATTTCTGTTCGCTACATTCCTCTTAAACTTTTATATTAACAAAAAAGATTTCAAAAGTTCAATATCGTAAATTCACCCAAATGATGGATTGACCCTGTTCATCTTTCTACCATACTTGTCTGAATCATCAGGTTCAAACTCCGGACAGGTTTTTCTTCATTTAGCGCTCGTGTTTAAAGACTATTCTTATATATAAAATGTTAACTCCTCCTGCTCCATGCCAGTTTCCATAGTACCGAGCAACAATACAACTTTCATGTTTTCCAACAAACGAAAAAACACTGATTGTTAAAATCCAAAAATTGCAGTCGACGAAAGAGACTAGATTAAAAAGACCCTATTTTTTTCGTAGCCTACGGTTCAAAAATGGTGTACGGACACTTAATCACCCGACAGTTCACCACCCGACGGTTAAACACCGACATTTAATCACCGGACATATAATCACGTGATTGTTTAATCACCAGGGCATTGTGATCAAAAAATGCAAAATGATGAATGTGATGTGATGAAAAGAAGTCTTATTATGTGATGAGTCTGTGATGTATAACTTATGTATAGAATGATAGAACTTGTAAACTTCATCAAAAACGTGAATCAATTCAGAAATTGATTCTCCCATCTTGTCTTTCATCGTAGCAACAGCTTGCCGTGCTAAACTTGATTCTTTGTTGCCATCATGATTGTGTTCAGGATTGTAATCACCTACGATTTCATCGTTCTTTGTTGTTATACGGGTCTTACATTTATATTTCTGGTAAAGTCTGCAACGCCACTGAACGTTCCCGTTGACGTATTCTCGATGTTTCACAAATTCATATTGCTTGTGTAATACACACAGTTTATCTTACGAAGTTTTTCCAAACGTTACAATCCTCTCACTCATTATAACTGTTTAAATGCGGTCTTACATTCACAGCTTGTCCGTTTAAATGAAACTGACAACGTGTAAATCTGCGTCACATGATTAACTTTTAATTGGCTAAAAAGTCGCGTCAAAAATTACAGTCTGTACAATAAAAGAAAAAACTGGCATAGTGCCAGAATGTGCCAATCAAAAATCACGTATTTTTTGGTGGATAAACGTCAGTGATTAAACAATCACGTGATTATGTGTCCGGTGATTAAATGGCAAGTGATTAAATGTCGGTGTTGAACCGTCGGGTGATTAACTGTCGGGTGATTGAGTGTTACCAAACCTTCAAAAATATATTGAAGTCCTAGATACTTTCTATGCATCTATTGACATTTAATTATAACACACTAAAATAAATAAATAAATCAAATTAAATCCCGAGTTAGTCATTTTAGCCATTCTAAATTATGAAATTCATTATACAGGGTGATTTACATCGAATGTAAAATACTTAAAGGGGGTATTATAGAGGTTAAGATAAACACAAAACGTCCTATGAACATGGGTTCAAATATGAACGATAACTGAGATATGAACAGAAATAAAAATGCCGCCACCAAGATCAACAAGTTATAATAACTCAGATTCTGTAAAGCCTAGATTAATGAAATTTGGAGGAATAACAGAGTACATAAGACTGTGTATACCTTTAAAATTTGATCTAATTCTAACAAGAAGTTTCCAAGTTACTCATTCAACATCATAATACGTGTTCACTTGTGAGTACTAACTAGCACTTGTCACAATTTTGACTGTGTAACTCGGAAACTTCTCGTTGGAATTCAATCAAATTTTAACGGTATACACAGTCTTATGTACCTTGTTATTCCCCCAAATTGCATTAATCTAGGCTTTACAGAACCTGAGTTATTAACTTGTTGATCTTGGTGGCGGCATTTTTATTTCTGTTCATATCTCGGTTATCGTTCATATTTGAACCCACGTTCATAGGACGTTTTGTGTTTATCTTAACCTCTATAATACCCCCTTTAAGTATTTTACATTCGATGTAAATCACCCTGTATATATACGATTCTTATTTTTTAAATTTTAATAAAATATATTAACATTCAAATAAAATTTAGAAATTGATTAACAAAATGTTTCAAAAATAAATCAATTCAACTCACAAGTAGGTAACATTGGTTTTTACATTTTATGATATTCGTTAAATTTGCATAGGAATAATTTTTTCAGTTGACTAAATTAATAAAAAGGAAAATTCATAAATTAAATCGAATAAAATCATAAGCAAATAACTTTTTTCTCATTTTATGATATTCATTACATGTGTATAATTAATTTTTTTTAGTTTTAAAATATAGTCATCGTACAATATGCTCCCAAAACGGTCTACCGAAGAAATTGAGCAATGAGGGAGGTTAAAATAAATAAATAAATAAATAAATAAATAAATAAATAAAAGATCGACGAGCTATTTTTACTGAAAAGCAAAGTTTACATTTAACAGTTGTAGATGTGTTTTTGTATTAGGTCATAACTATCAAATTGACAGTAGTGACTTTGCCACATTGTAACAGGACACATTAGTCGCGTTCACAACCTCTTAACTTTTCTCACTTATCATTTCAGTGACTTCATTTTCAGGAAAGCGAAGTCTCAAAAGTCACTTTTCTGAAAGCAAGTCAGTACCATGGATGAAGAAAAGATGGATGGGACACTCCATTGCCGTCCTCAGTGAGTTTGATTTTGGGGCGACATCTGGAGCTTTACGTAGTACTAAATATAATCATCTGCTTAGATTGATTAATAAAATTAAAAATAGACTTAAAAACAATAAAATAAAAAATATAAATAAACTTGTTAAGCACACTTTTATCTTAAAAAGCCAATAATATATGAATTACTTTTTTAAAAAATTTCTAGTACTACGCAAATCGAAACGATGGTGGTGAAGTTTCGGTTTAGTACTACACAAAGCAGAAACTGAAACTATTCTCCTTTATTTCCCAGACAGATTTGGTTTAGTACTACGCAAATTTACAGAGAGCGCCACTGAAAAAAAACTCACGCTCGACGCATAGGAGTGTCCCATCCATCTTTTCTTTATCCATGTCAGTACCCACTTTCCCCTCTGTTTTTCTTACTTTTCTGGTTTTACAGCTATTAACTTCCGGTTTAGTGGTAGCCATATTGAATCGCCGCTTCGCTCGTTTCGATGATTGCCCACCGATTAAAACTTGTAATTTAAAGGCGTAAGTAACGTATTTAACGTTGTAAATTTTGTTGGTTATAAATTAAGGAATAATAAAACCATGGGGAACAAACATTTTTCACAATCAATATGTCACTTATAATTTTTCAAACCATTTCAGTATGTTCTTCATGCTATTTATGGCTGACGCAATTTTAGATGCAAAAGTAACAAAAGCAGCAAAATTAATCTTTTCACTTCCGGTTTCATTCACAATGAAAACCTATTTTCTTTGCTTTTCAAAAGCAAAGACAAAGTCACTTTTCCTTGAGTGAAAGGTATTGAATGCGACTATTGTGTTAATATCGCTCTCATATTGACTACGACTTTTTTACTACTGGCAAAACTATCAATTATCGCAGTCCTGTCAATTATCACAATTCTATCACAGATCCAATATTTTTAAAATAAAATCGAACTTACGGTTTTCACTGTTGCGGTAATCGTCGTAAGCCGGGCTTTGGAATAAAATCAAAAACAAGCTGTCTGACGCGTACTGTGGTGATCCGTTGTAACAAAGTAAAGCTAGGAAAGTAAGCTGTCTGTTTTCAAATCCATCTTTGTCCCCATTCTCATCTATGGTCATGAGTCTTGAATAATGACCGAAAGAGTGCCGAAATGAGATTCTGGGAAGTTTGGCAGATGTTCTCTACTAGATAGAGTGTTCAGCATCACTATAAGGCAGTCTTTAGGTGTTAAGCCCCTACTTCTTCGCATTGAGAGGGCTCAGTTGCTTCTGTATGGCCACATGTACGGATGCCGCAAAATGTCTTCCTAGATAGTTGCTATTTTCCAAGTCGGTGGTCACATAAGAGACAAGGGCTCGGCCTAGAATTAGGTGGCTAGACTAGAATCTGGGTTCGAGTCGCTTGGGTATTACCATTGAGGACTTGCGCCTGATGGCGGAAAATCTGTGTTCTTCCCTCTACTTTCGGACATCATAGCGCTTGTAATTTAGAAATATTGCTTTGTAGCAAAGACATCTGTTGTGTTTAAATACAAAATATTTGTAACATGCGATATCGGATAAGATGTCTTTACGGTAAGATTCTTTGAGTCATGTGACGAGATACAATATAAGGGTAAAACAGGAGGCGCTCTCCACTTATATAGATTTTTAGCAGACAATCAATTTATTCATATGAGAACTAGCCAAAAATTTACATATCGATATTAAGTCATTGAATTTTTTATATCAAAAATCAATAAGCTTATTTCCTACGGGGATCAAACATCGACGCTAGTGTTTATGCTCCAGAGGTTTTTTTTAAATTGAAAAAAAATGTTTGAAATTTACGATTCTGATAAAATTTCAATAGTAAAAAAAAAAAAAAAAAAAAAAAAAAATTCCGGGAGTTTTTATTCACTATCTGCATTCGCATTTAGACTCCTTTCCTGAATCTTCATGCAGTAAATGGACAGCAGCAGCTGGTTTCATCAAGATTTCAAGATGGATGGAACATCGAAATAGTGGCAGACAGGTAGATCCGCCAGCTATCTACAACAGAAAGACCAAAAAAGAACTTTCCGTAAAAAAGGGAAAGGCAGTATAAAGAACGTGTAAAAACCAGTAAGTACTGACAATGGTTTATCTATCAAAATGCATTGGTACGTTGGTTAACGACGAGTGGCTATTAAGAAAAACATCTTGCATAACGACGGAAGCTTTGGTTAACCGCGCTTGATTATGTGCTTAATTTGGTTAATGTGTCTCCGGAGAAATTTTTTTTGTCCTGCATGACAGCAAGCCTCTATTAGATCTTGCACTACAGTACGACTGTACATTGAAAAGTTTCTAAAAGTAATATAAAAAGATAGGTTCCCAGAACATAATAGACGAGAGGGAGACACTATTTGTGTCAAAGTGAGAGAATCTCTTGACTGTAGATATTTAAATTTGTAGTAGATTTATTTTTATCAAAATAGGCATGGAAATGAGGCGCCTCTGCTGCCGATTTAACATGGTTTTCGTTTAGCCTGTGAACGGAACTGTTTAAATTTACTTAATTTGTTAATAGCGTAAATGTAAAGTTTGGAAAATATGCAATGGAACTTGCCTGAACATATTGCATATACTTTCAGCTTAAATTTTGACTTCGCAACCACTGAGGAAGAAAAAATTTACGGTCATTAAACAAAATAATTTAACACTAACCAAACCAACGAGATATGGATTTTAAAGTTTTATTTCATAAAGATTTCAAGTGTTATACAATATTTAAAGAAAAATAGGTTACTCCAAATTTTAAAGAGTAAAATTACAAAATTTCTTTAAGTATAACTGTATAAATACCAAAAGGAGTAATCTCAAAAATTACATTATTACACTGTATAAAGTAGCATCACTCCACGCAGTAATTAAGTACCAACATAAGCCTAGTGATGATTGACTTAGTTTCTGGGTTTAAGTGAGATTCCGCCGAGTTTCCTTCGCCCCCCCCCCCTCCAGTTCTCCATTGCTGTCTTATTTTATAGACAAAAATATCCGTATTTACAACTTTAATTAGAAAAATATATTTACATTATAAAATAAACTTTAAAATGTTAAAATAACATTAGTGAAAAAATTTTTATATTTCAAAGTGAACTTTCAATATTAGTATAAATTATATCCATTTAGTTTTCAATTTCAAGCCATCTTTTTCCGTCTATCTTATCAATACATTGTCTTGTCTATACATAAACTAATGTCATCATGGGGAGTAGAAATCACGAAGGCACTTTTTAATTATTCTTAACTTCACTGGGAAAATTCCGCGTTTTCCACGTCTTGGGGAGATTTACTACTACGTAGTTCTTCGTAGTCATTTATTATATCACATCCTCTCAGTTGTCGCAGTTTTGCTGGATCTTTTCTTCCCACTGTGCAATGAGTGCCGAACGCTTGCGAATTACTGGAGGCTTAGTGGATATCTAGCGAGAATAAAAGAAAAAATTTAGTCAAAAATTTGAAAATAAAAGCCATTTAGAATGTGCTTTGAACTTCAATTTCGTTCATTTATGCCCCTCCGTTTTAGATGTAATGGCAATTTAACAAAAATACGATCTATGCGTTATGATCGCACAACTTATTACATGTACTAGTAAAATGAATGGTGATTGAAAAAAATAAATATGTAGGCTAGAACTTCAAAAAGCATTTATACATTTCTAACGAATTAACTGAAAAAAATTCGAATCGAATATGTTTTTCCTTTTCCATCGTGCTATCAATTTTCGCCTAAGTATCAAAATAGTTTCATCTGCAAGTTTCCATAATTACCATTATGGCGGGTAAACGCTTCTCTTACTGTTTAAGCATAAACGAGATAAAACTATTTGACTTTCCTAAAACTATTTATGCAAACGGAATTAAGAAATAAATTCATCATTAAGGTCTAGTACTGCTGAGAAATGAAGATAGATATAGATCATTGATAATACATCGAAACGCATCTGTTTAATTATATAAAAATAGAAATATTTATATAGGAGTCGTTTTATAAGTCATGGTGATTTATTTCTGCTAAGCAAGATTACAGTGGTAAACAAAAAATATACTGTGGATACAGTCTTCCTCATTCTTTTCATCAATATTGACGATCAAGAATGACGATCTACCAACTCTACTATAACTCAAATTTTAGCTATTGAGTTGAACTTTTGTCAGGTAAAATCTAAATGCGTTACTGGTGGGTATAATAGCTTAAATGCACATAAAATTTTTAAGAGGGCTTTTGAGAAACTGGAGAAAAAGGAAAGTTTTCAACTAGGCCCGGACTACAAAATTCTGGCATAAAACTACAGTTCTAGTCAAAATTTAAGAATACGTGTCCAGTTATATCAGATTCGATTCCAGGTCGCGGAAAAGTACTTAATGTTGGTGTATAGTTCCAGTATTCGACTATTACTTTAACGTGAATACCGTTGAGCAATTTAAATGAACTCAAAATCTCAACTTTACGAGACGAATAATAACTTAGTCAAAAATAATTACCTTAGATGGCGGCAACTCTGAGCTGTCATCCAAGAGATTAGGATTGCTACTGCTGTATTTATCCCGTCTCAAGGGACCATTCTCTATATCCGAAAGGTCCGTGTTATTGTTGCTGTCGCCATCAATTAAGCTTAGTAAGTTCGGCTGCGACATTGCAAACGTCTTCGCTCGGACCAATCTAATTAAAAAAAAATTATGATAGTTTGAATTAAAAATATACTTAATTGCCAGAAGACATTGACAGATCCCATTTCAAAATTAGTACTGTTCGCGTTACCAAAAAACTTTATAAGCTCTATTGGTAAATATGTTTCTAGCAAGATAAATAAATTAAAGGATTGAAATATGGTTTTTAATCTTAATCATTCACCTGAGTTCTTCCTCTCGTGCCTTCATCTGTTGCAGTTCTTCTTGGATCTTTGTTTCGGTCGAACTGCCGCGGCGGAAATTACGTGGAGGCGGGGCTCGAATTTCCTTCATCAGTTGCTCTCTTGAAGCCTTCAATGATAAATTAAGGTAAAATTAAACGCCAGAGTGCAAGTTTTACATCTTTATAGAAGCGAAGAAATAACGGAATTAAAAAAAAACCCAACTATTTTAAAGAATTTTGTCTAATCATTCTGTTGATACATAATGGAAAAACTATTTCTGCACGTTTAAAATATAATCGTGGTATAGGTAGATGGCCGTCTAATTATGGTATACTTTATTGGTCACTGCAAACGCGAAATTTAACATTTCAAAACTATTTTCCAAAGTACTAGACATAGATACGAGGAACTGAAAGAATTAAACTCGCCAAATTTCCCTTCACACACTACAAGTGTCCTATGTCTCTCTGGTCACAGGATATGTCCTAACTCTCCCTCATCCTAATCATTTCAACTAACGTGCTTGGTTACCGGTACTTTTCCGTTTACATATTTAACCAGTGTCTTTAAATCACTGGTACCACTGCGAATGCTGTTTACATGGAGATTCTTTTCTAAACTCTTCTGAATGTATGCCGCTCAGCAATACATCAGGCGTATTCCAAAACAAAAACTCTGTAAAAGGACTGCATTCATGCTACCAACTGGTGTATCACGTTGCAAACTTGGCGAGTTTACGATTCTTTTCATGCATCACTTAATGTAAATCTGAATATGTAATACTTTGGAAAATAGTTTTTGAAATCGAATGATCATTTAGAGTAGCCCTGTATTGTAATTTAAAAGTAATATCAGGTTTTAAAAGTAATTTTCCATTTGATCACTTCAAAATTAACTAAACTGATCGCATTCCATGTTCTAGATTGCTCAATTTTAATAACACAAGGAAAGGAGCACACAGGAGCCTTCAAATTCAAAGGAAAAAGCATAAAAATCAAATTACATTTAAAACTTTTATAATTGCGATCTGCTTTGTATAATTATCAACCAGAAGGTGAAATCTAGAGATGACTAATAAATGTGCTAAAATGTTACTCTTGGAATAGGTCTCTTCAATAATTTGTCTACGTCGAACTCTCAGCATATATTCAAGTAGTTGTCACTAATCAGCAAACTTTTTGAGACGTTTAACATGAACTCACGTAATACCTTCAGAAAATATGCTTCCAATGAAATTAGGCTAATGCTGGGACAAAACTTCTAAGGAAAAGATCGAATAACGAAAAGATACATTTAATCCGCGATTGGTTGATTCGTGAGAAAAACGCTCACTTTTTAAAAACTCAAAATTACTTGTTTCCCCCTCTTCTGTTTAACCTATCATCTCTAGAATGCTTCTTTAGAGGAGCCCACTTTCCAATAAAAAAAAACAAAAAAAAAAACGATTCATAGCAACTGCATTAGACATTCAAGGTCTTTTGACATCAAAATTGCGTGTGAGCATTTTGCTCATATAGTGACCAATCGTGCTGTATTTTTCATATAGCTGTTCCTGAAATTCAGCAAAAATCTTCAAATGGATTTGGATAAGCTTCGTGCACAGCGAGAAAAATTTAATATGCGCTTTTATTGCCAAATATTCTGAAGTTTATAATTTCCCTGAATTTGGTTTTCTAGACGTTCCCATTTTAATTTTCCTCAGCTAAGGTTTACGTTTTGCCATTGTCTTGATGATAATGATCCTAATTCCAGAGTAGATGACATATTCAGATGCTAAGAGTGAACATACAAAATCTAATACTAACACTGAACAGTCAGCATCAGCTTCCGTAGATGTTGAAGTAACTCCTTCAGTTCTGTTCAGAAGTCAGAAACGCAAATAAAGACCCATTTATGAGAAAAGATAACGTAACTCATTGGTTTAAAGTTGTTCCAAAAGCAAAATATTATAGAGATGCGCCTTTTCCTTCCTTGTACTAGAGTTCCTTTATAACCATATGGTTATAAAGGCACTCTACCTTGTACCGTTCTCAAAGATGAATGTATTGGGGAAATAAAGGTTATAAAAATGGTTTCAAAGCATAAAAGTTGTGAACAAGTGTATAATCAGTAGGTTTGAATATTTTAACTTTTTTCCATTTATTTTTTAGTTTCTTTTGAATTTTCTAAACTGGGCAATTTGCTCACGTGCTGCCACCACTAGTGTAGATTTTTGCCTAACGACCAACCGCGAGTTAAGCATTATTCATATCAAACGCCGAGTTTTAACTTTCATTCTTGCTCCTGTTTATAAACTGGGGAAAATTCAAATAATTTCGATCTGGTAAATATGCAGTAGCATATCAAAAAGCATTTCAATGAGCGCCGAAATAAATTATCGAAATGTAAAAAATTTACAAATAAGCAGATAGACAAGTTTGCTATAAAACACTTTCAATGTTGTATACAAATCAAACTTATCTATTAGAACATCTAACACAAGTTTACATTTAAATCTTATATGTGTACTATTACACTATATAGGGTAAACAAAAACAGGAACAAACTTCAGGAATTGATTTCTCGAAGAAAAGGAACAAAAAATCTCATAATATACATGTCCGGAAATGGAAGGTTAGCTTGTAATAGAGCAATTAGTACAGGACATAACATTAGTGTGGCAGTAATTGTACCGACGTTACAAAAGATATTCGAAGTGGCCTCCTTGGGATAGATTGCAAGCATTCAGACGTCCATCATGGATTGCCGCACTAATTCGAATGTTCCAGCCTATACCCGAATAGTCCCCTATATATGGGGGGGTTCAAGAGTCTCCACATCAGGAACTGGCTCCGGATACACATTTTTGAGGTGCCCCCACAAATCAAGGGAGTTTAAAAAAAAAAAAAACCGTCCTCCGTCTTGCCTCTTCCATCAAAGTACCCCCCTTCTCACACCAATGCCGAAAGATGGTTGCAACGCTTTGAGATTCGAGAGGTGCTGTCTGTCGGGGTACTTTTCTTGGTACATCCGTGTAGCCTCTCGACCATTCCCATGTTAAGACCATCTCGTGCATATAATTGACATTTCCAAGGAAAGTATGCATTTCCGGACATATATTAACTTCGTTACTTTTCTTGAGGAATTCAATTTAATAGTGACCCCCTGAAGTTTGTCCCTATTGTTTCAGTTCACATAGATCTGATACTCCAATAATTCGTAAAATCGTTTGATCGTGTTCATGAATTTTCATGAAGTGGTAGAACAAAAAATTCGCTATTGAAATAGTCACAAAAAGTTAAAGCAATATGGACTTTAGGAGTCAACGTGCGAGTGTCTAAACAAGCATTGCGGGAAATTTTCATCTAGCCGAATGTCATAAATTTCCTTATACTGTTTCAGACTAAACTAAATTAGTAATCATAATTGCTGTAAAACAAGACTTTCCTTTGTAACTTATGACTCACCTCGTATCCATTGGAATGCATATTCAGGTGGGATGTGGATATTGACTTCTCTCTGGGAGTAGCGAACGAAGGGATGACTTTTCCTCTGCTGGCAATAAATTTCTGCATGACGCCCTTGCCGGCCCCACACATAGGTCTCCTCGGCATGGTTGAATTGGTGACGGACGGCAAGGACGAGGTGCTTTTCGTAAACAGTCGACCTCCTCCACCTGCTTGATGGGGTAGCGTGTTCGTCTTACTGCCTACGAAGGGATTGGGGTTGGGCTTGGCGGTAGTGGTAGCGGTCGTCGTCGTCGGCGGTGGCGGCGGCGGCGGCTGCTGCTGCTGCTGCTGCTGTTGCTGTTCGTTCGGGGGTGGTGGTGGGCTCGCAGTACTTGCATCAGTCAATTCGGAATCGGGTGTGGAGGGCAAAGACGATGAACCACCTGAGAATTTGGACGAGGATTTTTCAATCAGTTCCGTGAGTCGAGTGACCTTGGAGTCGACGTTCTCCTCCGACGTTGTGCGGATGGAACCGGCAGCGCGGAGAGCCAGCTCCCGCTGAGTATGCTCTTCGATCTCCTGCTGAATGCGCGAAGTAGCTAGCCGCCGCTGGACATCCCTCTGCTCTGTTGGGTTGAAAAGATCGAGGGTTCTGGAGCGAACCCACGAAGAAGCGGCAGCAGTGGCAGCCTTCTTCACATTCACTGACATGAGACCTTCGACGGGAGAGGTCGAGCCGTTTGGAGATGGCAAGCCCTTCTCTCGACGTAACGTTTCCTCGCGTTCTTTAGCCAAACGAATTTCACGTTCAATAGGAGTCTCCTTAAGAATCTGAAAAAGAAGAATATTGATGATGAAATGTCAGCAAGAATTATACTGTCAGTGTTTCTGTTAATAGCATACTGATGGTCTAAACATTACAATTCTAACCATCGTAACAGAAAAATGTATTGTTACAAATTTAAATTTTTAATACGAGGTTCACGGCAGCTATTTTTGTTGCGGGCAAATGTGTTGTTATACTCACGAAAATACACAATGTACTTTACCAATGTCTGTTACATGGGTTGCTCCGGAAATATTGTAGACAAGGGAAAAGAATAAAATTAGTCTGTCGTTCTCTAAGCATTGTGCGATCACGGCACGAGCAACACTGGTACGGACATTCGTAGGGAGTCTTGCACGAGGCATGTCGATACTTGCTACTCGTCCACGTTGGAAAGCTGCCACCCACCTTACAAAAGTATGGGAGAGCAAAAACGGGCAAAACAGCGCGCAAAGTAAATGAACAATCAGGGAAAATAGCACTTTGGTGCGTTTTTTGCGTGCAAAATACCAAAAACTTGTTTTTGAGTTGAATAATTCTCTCCTTCTGAGATCTTCAGCTCGGCGATCTCCAAACGGTTTCTACGACTTGTGCGTGATATTCTCTCGCGTTTTGACCGCGAAACACAGCTATTTTTACGTACGCACGTTGTTCTAACCGACTCATCCATATTGTCAAAGTTGAAAATCAACCGATTTTCGCGAATGCCTTCCTCTTCCGTCCTTGAAAATCTACACCATCTAACGGCAGCAATAAGTATCATACATCTTGATGTCATTGCTGCATATCGAAAAATATGGATCGCGGTCTGGGATTCCGCCGAAAAAAATAGTTGTCATGACTTATGCTCATATTATATGAATTTTATTGAAGCCTTACATCCCAGAAAGATAGGATTTACTACAACATATGGTAGTCCAAATTGGGATTCAAATTTTTTTTCTTCCAGGAAACACCCAAAATCCCCAAAAGCTCAACTAATCCTAATCAAGAGATTGGAACTAATTTTAAATATTACAAATTTTGTTTTCAATTATATGATCTGTATATTTGAGTTTTCACTATTGCTTTGAACGAGCTTTGAAAAATATCAAAATGAATTAAAGTAATTAAGGCAACTGCATAGAAACTATTGTGTAAGGCGAACGCTTTATTTTTTCGTTATTGTTCGCGACGATAGAAAAGAAACGCAAAGCAGTGACACACTTTCCATTTTGAAATGCATCTGTAATTAAATTTTCTTACAATTGTCATTAAGAAAGGCCATCAGAGCTTTTAGCTTGGGGGGGGGGGGGGGGGTGAAGCTGTTCTTCACTCTTTCGCACGTCACTGCTATAACTTATATCGAAATACATTCAATTTCGAAAGTTTTAAAACGTTTTAGCTCTTCATTCTTTTTTAAGTTCTTTACATATTTTCATGGATTTGCGCTTTATTATAGGCTGGAATATTAATTTTATTTACTGTGTTCCATTCAGCAGTAAAGTGATAATATTTTGAGATCGGAAAAGGCAGAAATAGTTAAAGCAGTAACAAAGTATGTGCAAGAGTTAACTTTTCGTTTTGAAAGATAATCAATTGGAAAAAATAAATATCTATTTTTGTAAAAAATAAAAATATAGTTTTGACTGCTCTTGAAAAATTTGCAGTTTATGCAACAATCTTTTTTTTTTTTGGGGGGGGGGGAGGGGGATGTTCCATATGTGGAGAACGTTACTAGACAATAAATCCCACTAAGCCTATGTAGGATGCTGATTTTTGCGCATTTTTCAAAAGATGGTTAAAAATTGAAAAAGTATACAGGTTAAGCACATAAAAGAAAGTATCGATACCTGGTAGGCGGGTCTTTCGTCGTCCTCATCGACGAGGGGTTTCACTTTGATTTGTCTTTTGGGCAAGGAAGGTTCGCTGCTCATGCTACTAGCGGTGGTCGGTGTTCCCGCAGAGCCCAACGAGTCCATCGACTCTGCCCGTCGGTGGCGGAAGACGCCACCGTCATGGCTCGTCTCACTGTCACTCGTCAACTCCATGAGCTCCAACTCGCACGTGTCCTGCGGTTCCTTGAATCTCTGCTCGTCTTCGTAGTCGTCCTCTTCAGTTTTGCCGTTCCAGTCGTTCTTGTGACCGTTCTCCGTGATTGCAGCCTTAGGGGGCGGTCCCTTCGTACGCATCTGCAATGCCATTTGTCGCTCGTACGCTAAGGCTTCCTCGCGTTCCCGTTGCAATCGGATTTCTCGGTGGATGACACTCTCTAAAGGGTTGTCGTTGCTGCTATTGCTACTGTTGCTGCTTATATGCTCCACGCTCCCATTTCTCAATCCATTCATTTTGAAGCCGTTCTCCACAGTGAACACAGTATCCCTGCTGCTGCTACCGTTTCTCCCTTCTGAAACGATTCGCGGTTTTACATAGGGAACCTGTTTATCTCCGTTTGTTGTTGGAATTTTGCCATTGGTCAGGCCGTTGCTTTTGGCAGTGTTCATCTCGACGGGTTTCCTCCCAGCGGCCAAAATTTCATTTCTGAACTCTTCTTCTCTCTCTAATGCCAGTCGGACTTCCCGGTCGACAATGGTCTCCTGAACGTGGTTACCGTGCACTTCCTGCCAAGAGCCTGTGGACAACGTGTTTCCATTCACACTATCTCCATTCGTTAAGGGTTGACTGGCTCGCCCATTCTCCATGTTATTAGCGTTGTTTATGGAATTCCACTCATTTTTAATCCCATTTTCAATAGGAATGATTTCATTGTCAATCACCTTAACGTCTTCGTTATTGAAGTCAAGACTATCAGGTTCCTGATTGTAGTCTTCGACGGTTTCCAACGAAGATACCTGATCATTTGCTAACGATGTCATATCCAAAGAAAGTGTTTCACTACAGAAGGATTCAACATTACCTCCACCTGTAAAGAAAAATTGTATCATATAAAAACACTTATAATAATCTTTACTGATAAACAAAAAAAATTATAAAGGATTTAACGAAAAAACTATTACAATTTTGTTAATACAACCAAAAACTATTGCTCTGGGATAAACTTATCCTATTCTTTTAAATTTTTAAATCTGATTTCGGTTAAAATAACAAGACCCTTGAATAAAAAGTTTGATGAATCCTCGAATTATTAAAAAAACACCCCCCTGCCATATTAAGGGAGGGGGGGATGTACAAATTCATTTGAAAGGATTTTGTATAAAGGAAAGCAGAAAAAATTCAATGAACTGCAGTAAATACTGAAAGACATTGTTTTCAGCAACAATAGTTATTATTTAGGCCGAAATAGGTTACAAATTTTTCGCTTTTTAATTTTAATAGAATGAATACAAAAAAATTTATCCTCGATTAATCGACAAAAAAAATATATTCATGAGCAATTAAATCCGTCTGGAGTTGAACATGTTGACGTCTTAAGCACTGAAAAATTTCTCATTTGTATCCGAACTCATTTCTCGTAGGAAAGGAAGTATCACTCATCCTTAAAGGATTCCTCTATCATATGAATCATAACAGGTAGCATGCCCCATTAGGGCAAATTTCTATCCAAAAGAGGCACGATTTAATTTTATACTCAAAGGAACAGCTTTCTTAACCTTTTAGATATTAAATAAGAGGGGAAAAAAAACAGGAGCCGCCTCCGCACACTGTTCTTCATCGGTTTCAATGGCACTTGAAAGGACGGGGAAAGGCAAGGTCGTCCACCCCACAAAACACTGCGTGGACGTAATGAATCGCTTCATTTCCAAATGTTAGCTCTTGTAAACTTCCATCATCAAAAAGTTACGAAGCAGCTTAGTACGAATAGCCGAAAGGGAAAGACCTTTATTCGCACTTACTGCCTCCTTTGGAAGGGACAAACTTTCATGAGATGAGGAGGGAAGAGTGGAGAGAGGGAGAAAAAAAAAAGCCCGTGGGAGTTTGGAGTTTGAAAACACGATATAACGGAAGATATTAGTCGCCTCCTAAACACTTAATAGGATTCTACAATTTTACGCAAGTTTTGCTAGAAAAAAACTTCCTTAACAAAAAAGAAAAGTTTTGGAAATGGATTTTAAATACTTCTAAATACGTACTCCTCGTTTCGTGATTGCAATGAAAACAAACTTTCAAAGCTTTTATACCAGTCATAGTCTTGTCACTATGAAATAGCTTATATCTTGGCCGCCACGTTCATCCGACATAACTTTCCTCGATTTTTTCCTGGGAGGGTATGTTAAAGTGTATAGCAAGAAAGTAAACGACTTGCCTGAACTACGCCTGCGAATCTTCTCTCGCCCAAAGATGCTCAATAACAAAGATTGAGTACTTTCTAGAAATTTTACGGGCCACAAAAGAAGCTCGTATTGAGATGGACTGATTCGTGGTGATATTAAAAAACAGTTTCTGGTTTCATTTTTGCAAAGAGCATATAGCTTTTCTAGTTATAACATAATGAACGTTTTTTAAAGCATCAATACTATATGTCCACCTATACTTTAGAAAATTGTAAACCTTGAAAAATTTATTACTTTGCACACAATTAAAATTAGCAAAAAATTCACCGCACGTATTATAGTGGCCTTTAGTACGCTATTTAACTAGGGTAAAATCTAAATTCTGAGAAAGCGTTTTAATTGAGAAAAACGCGTCAATCTTTTGGAAGCAATGCTTCACTGCAAGCTTTCGCCAATCGATCATTTCTCTAGAGTATCCATTACTCCATGGTTCCAGCATTAAAAATATGAAAGTATATAATTCCCTCTTATATCCCCCCTCCCTTATTCCAAATCCAAACCGGTGTTATTTTTAGGTTTAAAATTAAGACTAAACATTAAGAATCGTTTTGAGCACAAACGTGATGTCTATCACTGCAGCTACCAACGGATGTGAATGAACCGGTTACATGGAGGACGGACGGACGGAAAAACGGATGGCGAATGGTGCCCTCTTCAATCCGCTTGGAATGTCTACTTTCCTTCCTTGTTTAGAACTTGGGAAGTTCCACTCTAACTCGAGAGCTAAAAACGCTTAAAAGGCAGGCAGAGAGAATAGTTTCTTCTTCCATGTTTTAAACCCTCCAGACATTTTTTTTTCCTTTGTAATATGTATGCGTTAAGTAAATTTCGTCGGTGAAAAGAGCAAACAATGACAGCGTGAAAAGGCGAACTTTTCTGGCATCGGTGGCACAAGCAGCCTTAATTCCAACGCCTTACAAAGGTCAGCGATTTCCACGAAAGACGAACAATGCAGGTGCTGGGAATCTAGAGACTTACGAGGGGGATGAAAACGAAGCATTGTCCTTCAGTATCGACCTTTAATGTTTGTTTTAGGGAAATGCTGCGGCAAGAATTTCGAACCAATCTGTAAAATAAACCATGGGCATTCGGACGAAACATCCAATCATTTGGGTGCATTAAAGCTTAACGATCATATTGAAAGGCTTTAGCTGCTCTGTACGCTCTTTTCAATTAATGGTAGACTCTTTCAAATCTTCCTAAAATGTAAACACAGGCTGTTATAAAAAAAATAACGGGGAACGTCTTGAAGCATTCCGCTAACTCTTTCCAAAATTTTCTCGCCAGTGCCGACAATAAAATAATGCAAAACAATGGACGTACGGGTTAAAGGAAAGTCAGCGAAGGGAAGTTCAAGAATCTTTCACTGAAACATAATGGAATGTTTCCTTTCATTCCGATAAGGATCTTTCCTTCCTTATAATTGCAACTGACCTTAATGAAATAATCGAGACAAGGGAATTCTCATAATTCTAACTTCCGTTATAGTAACTTCCATTCTAGTAATTATTTCGTAAAATTGTTAAGGCGCTAAATATAAAATGAAAAATTTTAAAAATTAAATACTTTGCACAATACAAGAATAAGAGCCTGACAACCGCTATATTTTTTAAATACACAGAACCCGAATTCAAAAATAAATTCTGAAAGTCCAACTTGGAAATTTCATGTATAAGAAAAGCTCATCTGAAAGCTAAGTATAATTTTCCTATTAAAGATTGTCGCAATATTATTTTCAAATTAATTCAGGTGTCTTTATCCTCCTTCTGATTTGGCTATATAAATAGCTTGCCTAATGGTAATTTTTAATCATTTAATTAGAATGCGAGACTAAGCTCTTCTACATGCGATTTAGAGATCAAGTTGTCGCACGAGATGATTTTCCTTTAAATAAGCAATGGAATTCATATTCAAGAATTTTTTTACAAGTTCAAAGGAGTTCAAAATATAAAACGAATAGGTTTCAAATAAAATTTCAAGGAATGAACTTAAACGAGCTGTTAATGTTCATAACTATTCCCTTCTAAAGTTTAAACTTGTAAACTCTGGCAACGACAGTTTCTCGGCATGTGGCGAAGCATGCGCAGAGGAAGGTCACTTACCCAGTCGGTCGATGGTGACCACCCTCCACAGGCAAAGTGCAAACAATACTCATCCCCTCTCCTTCAATGTCAGAAGCAAGCCTCGCACCTTTTTTTTTCTTTTCCTTTTTTCTTTTATAAAGAGAATTTAAAGCAGATCTTTACCAATCCGGAAAACAACAATTCACTTTAATTATCAACTTATTTTTTTTGTTCATTCTCTTTCCTTTTCCGACTAACTTTCGCCTTGGAAACTCCGCTATTCAAATTCAAAACCTCGCAGGAATAAAATTAACTTCATTTCGGATGGGAAATTGACTTTGATTCCACAGAAGATTTAAGACTGGCTGGTGGCATAAAAAATGCTTCTCAGACAAAGATAAAACTGTAAGAAACCGAGAGAAGAAAACTACTTGCAAATAGGAAAGTCTTATGTAATGTTCATTTATACCTTTGCGGAAATTTCAAAACTAGCCAAATTCGAAATGAGTAAAGTGTTTATGAAATTGCACCAATGTTGCAAACGAGGATTTCAAAAGAATCGAAGATCCAATGCGTGTTGAACAATTAAAATGATAAGTGATTGCAATTTATCAAATATAGGTCTCAAACGCAAATGTAAGAATGACCTTGAAATTACATATTGAAAAATTTAACAAATTAAAAACTGCCAAATACATACTTTACCTACAAATAAGATTAAGGGTAATTCCAGACAATGTTTCTAGAAAACTTGCAGAACAGTTTCTAATCCACTAAAATTTTGAACTACTGCCAGTTGTCGGAGAGAGGGAGGAAGGTTTATTCTACACAATTTATCATTAGTTATAAATAATCTGTATTGAAGTTATGACAAACAAAAATTTTGATAGCAGAGGCATCCTTTCTTTGTTGTCCCTATCTACGTTTAATAAATAAATGTCGCTACCCAACATTTATCTAGGGCCAGATAAAGTTAATATTTGGCGAATGAAATTCCCTAGAAATTTTTCCATTCGATTAAATCAAATCAACAGCCATAACACATTAGCTGTAACTGATTAGATTAATCGCAAATTTTATTGATAATGATCGGATAAATTTTTGTAAACATTGGTCATCCTTAATATCTTCTACTTAAGTTCTACTCAACTGCTGCCGATTGAGAAAACTAAGAATACACCGATCGACAGGAAGAAAAAATGCATTTCGGAAGAAGCTATTTTTTCTCAGCCACTATTAAATTTCTGAGGATCCGTTCATGTTGTTCTTGGCATTACACTAGACCTAGATTTCCAAGATAGTCTTTTCACGTTTTTGTAGAAAACTACTACTCCGCATACCCCTTACTCATTTTTAAAAATAAAAACCAAAAACTGTAAATAAGATATGACAATCTAATATCGCATGATAGCTCTATCTCAAGTTTTTTTATTTGCAAATTGAAAAATATATCAATCAATTTGACCTAATACATTTATCTGCTAACGTCTAAGGCAAAGCTGGCTTTTAGTTACTCGTAAAAGCTCGATTTGGATAAATTTTCATCTCAAAGAAATGAAGGTTTCAATTATCCTTCATTACGACGTGTGTTCATCTCGCGTAACAAGTCTCGACAACAATTGCTACGGACACTAACCATCATTCAAACTGTGTGGCTTTGGAAGGACATAGGGAGATAGCCTACGTCATCCTATTCTATCACTATCGCTTACTTGGTCTCTAAGATCGTGTCCGCGCTCCCTTTAAATCTTCCATCACAAATCGATTTCTGCTCTAGAATTTATTCATCTGCAAAAACTAGGTTTATTTTTTTGTCGAATTTAGTTGAGATGTTGGCAAAGAAATTCGAGATGCCTTCTAAGTCGTAGAGGGCTGTAAAACAACAGCAGATTACTCTAAACTTGTTTCCATTATACAATCTTTATAGTTAACAAGTCGGTCATTGTTTCTAATGAAATCACAAACCTTCATTTTTTTTCCACCTGTTGCATGTGGCCACTTCACTGTTGCCGCAATACCACACAGCAAGGCCGGTTTTCTATTAAGAGCATTTCATGAACGATTACTATGCCAACTGATCTTTTCGACTCTGAATGCACTGAATAAGTTTCTAATGCATGGCAAGATTTTGGAGCGATTCCTAAATATCAGTGACCATTAGCGAATCAGCGAGTTTAGCCTAGCAATTGATTGGAAAATAGAGCATCGAGTTAATTTTATATAAAAACTGTATATACCGCTTATTATCCAAAGAAATCCCATCGCATTAGCTACGTGAAAGAATTAACTTGTACTGATTATAATCGAAAGCCAATATTACAATGAAATCATTCGAGTCGCGTGGATTCTCATTTGAATTAAGTGTTTCCAATCTTATCAGACTATGCCATTAAAATTATAATTGGGGAATGAAAATGAAAGGTGAAATGGTATTTTCATAAAGACTTTCACGTCAAAATTAAATTCCTAATATCCGAATCGAAAACCAAACAAATCAGGGAATGATTCCTTGGGTTTTTTTTAGGAATATTTTATCCTTTGATGATTTTCGGAATGTCGCTTTGTTTCGAAGATACAAGGCGATAAAGGTTTGGTCGAGGTGGACCTCGGACTGCCGCTGGATTGGTCGAAGTGGACCTCATTTATTAGTCGAGCTGGAACAATATTAAATCATTCTAAAATCAAACTGCATTTTCTACCAAACTCATAGGAAAAAAAATCTTGCAAGGTTTATTTTTTTTAAGTGAATAATCGATTGTATGAGATAAGCAATCTCTAAATACACAATGAAATATTCCACATTCCACTAGGCATACTACTCGGAATTCTTAAGACAAAGTTTCGGTTCCTTATCAGATTAGAAGATAATCAGTTTCAGAATTATTATCGACTCGAATTAAGTCTTTCATTCACCATTACATTGCTTTATTACCAAATCAGAGGAAATTAAAAATTTTTAAAAGTCTAGATTATACGTTATTGAAATTCAAAATCTCAACGAAGCAATTAAGACTATGATTGCTAGATTGTCAAAGCAAATTCAATTTAGCTAGCGTTTTCTGGATTTTAGATGCATTTGCATTTATTCCACCAGTTGCGCCAATTTCATTTTCCGGGAATATTAAGGATTCGCCTACATTGGCACAGTGTTAAGCGTTACACCTTGTTTATCTGGCATGAATTTACTAGGAAGATGCCTGATCCAAGATGCGCGTAAATATCACGGGGAGAGAGGCAGGTATGCGAGCCAATTGGAAGAAAATGTTTGCCAAAAGAGAATCAAATTATCACCTTTATTTGTATACAAGAATTCTTCAGTTTAAAATAATATTTTTGGTTACGTGAAAATTTCACTTAAAGATACCATCGCTCTATGTTTTCTTCAACAATTAAAATTATCGTTTTCATTTACAATAAAACTGTACGTAAGAGGAAGATCTAACTAAGAAATACTGAATGTGCTAATGGAAGAAATGTGTACAAGATACTAATGTGTTCAAATTTCAATAAATAATGAAACGTAAACGTAATCTGAAATACGAGAACGAAGCATCAAATCTTTAACCTTGAGCGACGCAACAGGTTGAACTGTATTCAGTTTGATATTAATAGGTTATTTCGAATCAAAAGCTTTTCTAAATAAATCCGAATGATAACGATGCTAAAGAGCTTAATGCAAATATAATCCGCTTTTGACTAACAATTCAGTTTTAATGGATTTCGATATCGTATTTCAAGATCTTCATCTGTAAAAATAAAATACATTGAGCTGCAAAGCAATTTCTTACCATTTATTACCGAATGCAAATTCAAGTTACTCATTTGCACATTTGAAAAGGAACCTAATGTATTTTACGAGGGCATTAACGTCGACGATAATGATTCGTGCTTTCAATTTCATAGGAACTTATTCATATTTATACACGACTAGTAAAAGGGAATCAACCTGTTAAGTAATTAAGCATTACAGGTTATAAAACAACGAATACAAATTATTCCATTTATTATTGCGAAAATTCATTCGGTTGCCCCTCTGTCGTTTCCAGATGCAATGGGGCTAACAGATCGATTGCCATCAGAAAAAAAAAAGCAGCCTTTCACTTTGCGGTTGAATCGCACCCTACACATTATGCTAATGAGTCATCACTTTTTCTGGGTCACAGATCATCTTTCCTTCACCCATAATCATCGAGCCACAAAAAGAATTCGATTGAACGTGATAACACATGGCGGAAAGAGGAACAGAAACGATAAAACAAGACTATGAATTAATTTTTCTTTCACATATGTAATTAAATTCTCAGAGCCCTTGTATTATTATTATCCTTATATCTAAGAATAATAATTAAAGAACATTAAATTTTTAATGAAAATGCCGTTTCGTGAAAATATCGGAAGTGGAAGCCGTGGAGGCAAAAAGGGCAAAATATAAATTAAGATTTTAATCAAAAACAAGGATACATATTTAAATCATTAAATTCCCCCACAACAATTCATTTTTCTAATGCAAAAGTTCTTCATCCATTAACGTCCATCATTGGTAGTCAAGCGTCATAGTAATGAATTAAGACGTTTCACCAATTAGTTTGAATCACTTTATTGCTGCTGCTCAAGGCGTGTGGAAGCTTCAATTTTCTTCAGCTGTGGATCGAATCGACCGTTTAATTCAAAGTAGAAAACTCTAGTGAAAAACGGGAAGCCAACACACGGAAGTGTTGAAAGATGCACTTTTCACGGATGACTTCCACGCTTGTTAAGAGTCATTCGAGGATGTAAAAGTGTTCTTATATATTCGTCTTACGTCACCTTTTTAAGAAATAATTTAATTATTACCTAAGTAATTGCATAAAATCCCATGCTACATACTCTCGTTTCGATATCAGCCATGGTAATGAAAAATCGACCTCTTGCATACCCTACCGGTTTCAATGTCTCCGTATAAATAAGAATGTCACCAGCTTTAATAAGAGCGAACTTTATTTACGATTTCCCTGACTAAGGGGATCTCATTCTGCTCGAGTCTCTTTAGAAGTTGCAGTATCTTTAATTCGGATGCTGGGGATTAAGGCTATGATGTCGAAAAAAATTCGGATGCTGATTTTTTTCCCAGTGAAAATAACGTATGGATAAGCAAATAGCAGCCCTTTTCAATTTTCTTATTAACACTTTGACACTAAAATTTTACAATCATCAAAAGTTTCACTGGGCAAGGGTAATGAGCCCCTGGACGCTCTCAAGTAAGCACATCATTATCATCTACCTACCTTGGTTCTATTGTTGCCATGAATTAAGCGTAAAAGGCAGCCATTAGTTCTTCTGAGTAGATGAGCCGGTCCGGCCAATGGCCCTGCCTTCGTTCAAGGGTCTTCCCCCCGCCCATCCACCACCACACACTTCGATCAAATCAGATTAAAAAGAGTTCAAACTCTCTCCGAACTCGTTTCGAACAGCTGCAACAAGAGGCTGACAAGTGCTCGAATACGGAACTAGCTTCCCATGAACAAAAGCACCGAACAGCACTGGGCTTAAAGTTAATAAAAAAGGCAAGAACTATACCGGACATATCAAACTACACCAATGCAATTTTATTGTAATCACTTGTGAAAACTAAGGAGACTTGATTAAAAGTTTATAATCATGGCTACAAAATATTATAAAAATATTCCTAAATAAACCGGAATAGATCCAATCTGCTTAATTTATGCTTTGCGTGGTTTATATTTGACCACTGCGTTTAAAACTTAATATCTAATCATCAGTATGGGAGATATTAAGTGCACTCAAGAATTCATTGAAATTTGTCACCATCCGGAGATGTCGAGAGAAATAATCAGCTCAAAGTGTTTATGGATCGCATCCTGAGAAAATTATTTTCAAAAAAACATGAAAAGTTCTCGTAAAAGCGTTTTCAAAAACCACTGAATAGGCGGCAAAGATAAGGAAAACAATTTGTATCTACAAGTTATTTTTGAAGATGAATTTTTAAAAAATATAATTACATTTTTCTAAAATGAGACTATAAAAAAAATATCACAACTAGGTTTCATCGCCCTTTCTAAGCTTCCGCCCTAGTACTTTATTATAGAGCAAGTTTCACCGGAAACACCTGGTCCCCCCACTGGAAGACTTGAATGGCTCTTGTTAAAACATGCAGTGAATGAAAACGGCCGGGGAGTGTCTTTTCTTTCCTCTCTCATAAGAGACATAAGACTGCTTCTGATATGAAAGTTGAAGCGGAAGGAGGGTCTTCCTGTCGTCCCCACCTGACGCCGGTCGCTCCCCAAAATCATCTCGATTTCCAAATCTTAATCTTGCATGGCAATCCAGGTGATGGGCGAGCCATAAGGTGAAAGACTTGCCTAGACATCAGCTGTTCCGCCTGCTAAAGGTGCTCAACAGAACGCCAGGAGGAGGGGGGGGGGGTATTGTTACGACTATTGATGAAGTACTTGCAGTAGTTTTCGAAAATTTTTTAGAAATTATTCAGAATCCACTGATATAAAAATTTCTTATTTAGTTCTTATTTCGTACATAGATTGCTTGCACGAACGGCAAAGCTTTAAGCAATTAAAAAGTGACACCATTTGGAAACAAGTCGTTTCTCCAAATGTCCGGGAGATTAAGAAAGGGGAAAAAAAGTCTTAGTGTCGCCTTCGTAATGTCATTGTGCACCAAAAAGCGTCAAGTAAATATCCTGGGAAAAGTAAGCTGAAAATTTTGAAGATTTATAACACTTAAAAAACTTACCTGGCAATTTCAGAAATTATAAATAATATTTCATGGCTTCATTTTCAAATATTCATAAAACTGGAGAATATCGAACTCTTATTCGCCATAAATTTTAACGTCGAAATTTAAAACTGATTCCTTGGACTTTGCTAGGTGTAATAACAGAAGTATGGAAGGAGGTTTAACCTTTGTGTTTATTTTCATGTTTTTCCAATAGCACTCGAATCTTTTTAAGAAAAAAAACTTTCCTCTACCGGTATTCAAGGTAATTTAGTTTGAAGTGTTAAGACAGGGAGGGGGGGGGGGACAATTGACTACAGCGTTGGTCTAACTTCCTTTGGCCTTATTTAGGAAGAAAAATCCGATTTCATTTTCCAATGCGGTCAATGAATAAGAGGATGAAGAGTTTAGCGTCGAAATAGGGAAAAGAAAAAAAATTAAAAAGGAGACAAAGGCCGAAGTTTCGCCGTCCTAAAAAACACTATTGTATTTACTAATTTATTTTTTTTTTTTTATCTATTTCTATAGTTGCCAAAATGCAAAACCATATGTTCAGTCTCCTTTGCACTTAATCTGTGATCAATCGATTCTAAAGGCAACAATGAGCTCACCATCCGTCCTACACATTAGGAGTCCTTCGACATTAATCGAGTCACACTCAGGTATTGCTCGCGAAATCTAAACGGAAATATAATTTTTAAACGGCATTGTTAATATCCTATTTGTGATGTCAGTATTTGGTCACGTGAGCTTAAAATGAAATAAACATAACGTTGACTAATTCATGAAAAATGTGCGCTATTTTCCCGGAACAGAGTACTAATGTAAACATTTCTGCAACTGAATCACGCTCTGGATAGTTCGCCCACCTTCAAGAGGAATTGTAAACCATAAACAAATCAACCCACAAGAACAAAACATTATTGCTGACATTTTGAAGGTCTTGGAAACAATGCAGGTTATTTCTGTGAGAGTTTTCATCAATAAAAAAATGATTAAATTGATCATAATTTTTAGATAAACTTTTTCATAAACAATTACTCTATTTAAAAATTATGTTTCGCCTCAGGTACACATTTTAACTTCTTAAAATTAACTACTATAAATTTATAAACTACGCTTAAATTTTTACTTGAGTTATATTAATCATTCCGTTAACGTCATTCTATCAAAAAAATTCCAGATAATCACAAAATTAACTCGAGTCAGCATTATGATTAATAGAGGATAAAATAAGCTAAATTTGAAAGATTTCACCCCCTCCCAATATCAAAATTACCAAATATCTGAAAGCAATTTTTCAAACAATCTTATCAAAGTGCCATGATAACATCGGGAAAAAAATGGTATTCAGATCATATAAATTTTTGTCAAAAGTTCATAAACACAAATTGATATTGACTAGTTCACTATCTACGAGTATTAATTACGATTGAAATTCTTTAATTTTTTTTAATTAAGAGCGGTTTGTTCTTATTAAATCAAAAAGTTTCCGTTAACGTAAAAATCGTAAAAGAAAATTCAGTTTTAAATTCCACGAATGTTTCATTGCTCCTCATGCACGAGTGGAGAACCTGTGACGGTTACGTTTGTAAAGCATGAAAAAGATCTTAATCCCTTTATTGTCCACGATTAAAACAGATCAGAATAGATGACCATTTCAACTATTTCCCTGTGCAATGCTTTTCCCTATATCGAGAAAGAAAGCTGAAATCAACAAACAACTCGCTCTTATAAATTTGTTTAACTTACTATCAAGTAAAATTGACGCCATCACTTCTAAGTGCGTACATCGAGAATGGACGTTAAATTCAGCACTTACTATTTTAAACACGTTAAAACTTTAACTGACAAAAAAACGACCAAGACAGAAGAGTAACAAGTCATCGTGAATAAATTAAGATTAAACATGAAAAGATAAAAATTCTAGACTTTGTTACTAATACATAAAAATACCCAAAATTTGCATTATCTTCGCTCAAAGAATGCATCCTACGTTTGTGGAGTTTCACCTTCTTCGAGTGATACACGTGAGATTTCAATAGGGTGTCATCTTCGCGCAATCTCACTTTCGTTTCAATTAAGTTCGTCGTAAACTTAAATAAAACTTTCCCTTTACTCAAAGAGCAAAGAACTCGAAAACTTTTTAGCTTTTTAAACTCTTTACAAAATATTTCGTCAAACTATTTTCTCTCCCTAATCATTCTTCCACCTACCTGTTGATCATTGGACTTCTCTCGGCTGGCAAGAAGGGCCTCTACTCGAAAGACAAAGGGGGCAATGAAACGGGAGTGCAACCGTCGCTGCTATTGCTCGTAGCTCACCTGGCTTCTCTTCTACCGTCGCTCCACCTGGCCGCGAGGCAAAGACTCAACGCATTCTGGAGCTGAGGGAGGATGGGCAGACAACCACTTCCAACAGGCCGACGAGTTCACCGGTGAGCAGTCGAGGGAGCAACCGCAGATGAGCCAACACCTGTTTAGAGCAGGAGCAGATGGGTTCTCTCTCCTCCTCTTTCAATACACTCCAGTAGTTCATCATCAAACCGAAGATGATGAATTACTCTTTCATTTATTCCTTGTGACCAAACTATGAGCAGCGAAAGGTGACCGCCACGCGAGCAGATGACGTGGAGGCAAACAAACTCAGCCCCCGAACTGAAACATCATAGTGAATAGGGATTAAGAAAAAATATATCTTGATCGCTTGACTAATAAAACTACGTCAACGAAAGTTTTTATCGCAGGGAATTTTTTTAATTGGGAAAAATAACCAAAAATTTACTTATTCCACCCAATTCGTATAATCGGAAACTCACACTTATTACCAGTTTTGAAAAAGGGGAAGTTTTAAATCTTATTCGCAACATTAGAATTTTAAATTCCAATATTTTGCAAGCTGATTTTAATTTTTAAAAAACGCAAATACGAAAGAGGACCTTTAACAAGCGACAACGCATAAATCATCGCCTTTAATCATCTCAATGGATTAAATGCCAACGCGGAGATTATTAGTCCTTTATCTTAAGCGACCATTTTTTAATTTCTAAGTTTTACTTTGTTTTGAAATAACAAGTGATTCATCTGACTGACAATTACATAAGCTAAATTTTGAACATTGCTTTAAATCTGCAGGATTTAAGAGATTCCTGCGTTGCCAGGACTAGGGTTCAAATCCGGTCACGTCTATCATCGGAACGAAAGCATTGGTAGAACTCCCACGTAGAAATTTGAGCAATTTAAGAAAGATTTGACCGGCGATTCTCATAATTTCTGCGCAGAAATGGTCATTATTAAACATAGCCATTCTTGTTCAAGTTAAAAAATAATTTGGTTCAGAACTTATTAACATATTGAGAGTGAGAGGCATGCTACAATATAAATATATATATTTCTATATATTTTTTGATTTGAATTTACCAAGGATTAAGATTAAATATAGATGCAAAAAGGAAGATTTAACTATAATCTAGTTCTCTGCCTTTGGATGCTTTAAATTTTAGAATCACTTAGATTTCTTCGTATTCCATAAAGAATAAATAATATTCATCGATTCTATACGAGCTCCAGACAGTTGAAGTTAAAACCTAACAAATAATCCATCCATTCCATTTCATCTTCTTGGTTCAGTTTCTCAACGGGTTATTATTGTTGAGGGCAAGAGATGCCACCCGCCATCTTCGCTTGTCTCATTTGTATTCGCTCCGACATTACACCGAAAAATTTTTTCACTTCCTGCTGGGGTGTTCAAACCGGATGCTCAGTTTAGGTGATGGTCCCATCTCTTTTGTTCGAAATTAAATTAAACCAATATCATCTTTAAGAGATAACTTCCTTTGTCACCCGTTACCTGAATAACGGATTCACATCTTTTAAAAGTCCTATTTCATATACAGTAAATGACTTCTTATAAGATTCATATTTGATATCAACTTATGTTTTCGGAAGCAACGGTATACGAATAGAAACGATACGAAAAAAAAGTAAATAAAACTTTAATGTCTTTAAATCTTGAGCGTGAAAATTCCTATAAAAGCTAAGCTTGAACATTCTTTGAATTTTATTTATGATTATAAAAAATGATAAATAAAAATTTTCTTTGTCTAATCCGACAGAATTGCAATCCAGGAATCTATCGTAGTGGTATCGCTACAAATTATTATTATTATTATTAAGTAATGAGGCTGGGTTCCACGGTGTTTTGTTTTTTTTTTCTCTCTCCTTTTTTTTCCTCCCTCCCTACGGCGTTCCTTCGTCGATGCGAAAGGAAATCAGGCCAGTTTCAAAGTTCACCGATAATCCGTTATGTTGTTAATCCTCCCACATATGCGCAAGCGATCCAACAACTCACCGTGGGTGTTAACATTAAACGCCCTCGAAATTCTCGCATAAAAAATTTAACTTAATTTTTGCAGTCGGCAGCAAAGAAGAACGTCTTTGTTGGCCATTTCATGGCGCCATTTTCCATGCGACTGCTGCTCTCCACCTTATCAATTTCTCGAATCGAACCCCGGACTGGTTTCACTGCATCGAGATTTAATTAATACATTCATTTTTTGCTGCCTTATTCTTTAGCTTCCCAGTTTACAAAACAAGGGTAGTAAGAATTTAAAAAATATTTTTGCATTTTAAGACCTTTTTAATTTCAGAAATTTCCTTAGCGGATGATCGCCAACTTTCCTGCAGTTCGAAAGTTAGAACTTTCGAATCTGAAGAATAATTCTCACCTTCCCTCAATTGCCTACAATGTTTCGATTTTTTTTATTTATAAGATTTCAGTAGGTCAATGTAATACCTTCGGTTTTGCCATAATCTTGTTTCGATAAAGAATTTCATAGAAAAAAAAAAGTTCTTATCTTCTCAGTGCCAGATTACAAGCTTATCCGTTTAGATCATAAGTTTTAATAAAAACACGCATTTTAAATAACAAAAATGCACCTTTTTTGTCAACATGGACCATGAGGAATACGGGACATCATTATTCAAGGTCGGTCAGATTATGTGCTCTTATCCTATTTTTAGGAGGAAAACTGTTTACATCTTTAAAAGGTTTTAAATATTTTTTTTTTGTTATCTTACGATTTGATATGCACTATAAAAGTTTAGGATTTACATTAATGCAGCTAAAAGGAATCCTTCAAGAAGGCTGGAAACCCAAATACAACTTAATAAAACGCATATATGGAAATTATAAATTTTTCTCGATTCCACTGTATGCTGGCGGATTCTTTCAATGTTGAAAGCTACATGTAAATAGAAAACCAAATGTTTATGTATTCATATTTAGCGAGACCTTACTCAAATAGCTTAATTGCTCTCTCGATACAAAATCTTATTTACCTCCATATAAACGTAAACAAAGCTAAACGTGAACTTTCAAGTTCAAGCTAACTGAAATTTCGTTATGTAAAAACAAGCTGTGAAACTGGTCTGAAGAAAACGAGCAGAAGTATGTCAAAAAAAAACAACATCCATTGCGGCATAAAAAAATAATCATTAGGGCAGTGCCTCATGAACATCCTTTATTTCCCCCCCCCCAAAACCGATTAAGGGAAAAAAAAAAAAAAAAAAAAGATCTTATTGGGATCTTATTGGAATTTTCTTAAGACTTCAGGTTTCCGGACACAACAAAAGATGTATTGATTTAAGACTAGATTCTCTATAAAAAAAATTTCCGCGCAAGCAAGCCAGTTATTTAAAACAGAACTACAATGACATTCATTTTTTATACAACTAAGATCCTGTGTTTTTTCTTGGGGAAGAAATTCCGGAATCTGTAGAATTTGAAATCCATTACCATACCAATGCAGTGCAATGCAGAGAAAACAGCTATAAAGTGTACGTTAAAGGGCAAATGACACCAAAAATATCGCTATCGAGATAATAAATAATCACAAAGAATGTAGCATTAAAAAAAATAATAAAAAGTTTTTATGGAAAAGTTACAAATTTTTTAAGAAAGAGGTAACAAATAAGCGCAATGGGGGGGGGGGGGGCTCCACCAAAAACGTTAGCTGCGCGTGACGTCATCTTAGCCAAACCGAGGCTCTTGCGGGAGTTTTTGACAAAATTCAAAATTTATATTATCGAAGGGCATTTAAATTATGATTTCTTTATTAAAAATGAAAGTTAAAAAAATAAAATTGAAATTTAGTAAAATATTCAAAACTATATGAAATCAACTCCTGATTTGGTGTCATTTGCCCTTTAAGCTTAAAAACGTAAACTGCAATGTATAAAAAGCAATTTTGTAAAATACAAGAAAGACTTTTTGCAAGACAATATTCATACACACACTGGCCAATGAATTAGAAACCCGTGATGAATTACTGTACTGATATGTAAAGCGGGGACACAGGTCAGACACGATTGTGACATGCAAATGAAAGCAATCATGTGAGGTACATGTTGGATTTGAATCCGATCAGAATGTTTGAGACATGTTGGAAAGAGACATTCGTCGAAAGCATCCGCTTCCGTCTACTCTGCAGGACCTGAAGGTCTGACGAATGCATGGTCTGCGATTACCTTCCTGCATTGCAACACCTTGTAGAGTCCATGCCCAAACCGCGTATGTTCTGTAATTACAGCCAAAGGAGGGTCAATACCATATTGAACGAAGGTTTCTAATTCATTGGCCGGTGTGTGTATAATTATATCGACTGATCTACAGCCACGGTATTAAAAATGATTTTCAGAGATTGTAATTAGGTTAAGATACTTTTGAAATAACAAATAAACGTTATAAATTATACATAACATGTAAAAATCCATTTATAATAATATTCTGCAAGGACACTACATCGCAGAGAACTTGAAGATAGTGGCCTAGTTGAGATTTTCGAATTTATGAAATTTATTTTAACTATATAACTCTTCTGCTCGGAATGAGAAATTCCAGATTATCAAGTTCATCCTAAAACGTTTCATTTCATTAGATAGAAAACAGAACATCGTGAAAAAAATGTGAACTTATAAATTTAATTTATAAACAAGGCAGAAGGATGTTCCATGCAATCATTCTTCCAAAAGAATTTTTCTAATGTAGACAAGGGATAGGGGTTATGGTTCGGAAATTTGGAAAAATCTTGAATAAATGGAGCCAGATACTGTGGACAGACGTCAGAAGAAAGGAGAAGAAACCACTAATCCACATAAAATATTTAATCGGATGATGGCTGCCGAAATGTGCATCCATCATCCGATTAAATATTTTATGTGGATTACTGGTTTCTTCTCCTTTCTTCGGAAAAATCTTGATACTTGTTAAAGGTTGAAAACAGATGCTGCATTAATAGGACAAAGTACATGGGACTCAATATCCACCGAAAGGCAACGGTTGCCTTTCATTATTCTCTCCTCTAACAAACTCCACACGAGCTAAAGAAATTAATTTGCAAATCGCGTTCTTTAAGTTTTTATTGTCCATACGAGCTTTACAGATAGATAACATTCTTACTCTAAAATAAGCTCTAAAATTTATTTTAATACCAACTATATTCGACAGTTAAAGTTTATGAAATGATCTATTCTCCTGAGCATCTTTGGTACAGGGTGTTGCAGATAACTACAGGGCACGGGAAGCCTACCCGCTCGATTGCAGGGGCCGGCTCGGTCGATTGGAGGGAGATGAAGGTGGCCTGCAGCAACCAGCAATTTCACAGTAGAAGAGGGGGGGGGGGTAAACGTAAAAAATGTCATGTTTTTGATAAAATTACCCAATTACCATTTTATGTCGAGCCGGCCCCTGCAATCGAGCGGGTAGGCTTCCCTTTGTACTGCCCTGTAGTTATCTGCAACATCCTGTACATAAGAATGAAATACTCCGCTAGAATCTTCAATCACCCACTTAAATCAGAAAGTTTGCGGTTAAACGAGTCTGTGTTAAATAGTTAAAAACCGTCAAAGTTTTTGACTGTTTTCTCGATAGAAGAACTTATGCCTATGGGAAATCTCTATTTATAAAGAAACTACAGCAAAAGATTATGTAATGAAGTATGTAAAAGGACCGGTCTGTAATAAAATTCCTTTCTATATACATGTATTATATGGGTTTAAGGCAAAGAAAATTTAAAAGTTTCTGGCTTCTCTTCAGAATGAGCTCTTTATTAGCATTTTCCGATTAATATCACCATACACAAAAATTTTGTTTAGTAATAATTTTTCTTAATTAGATAGAAAATTACCTAAAAGAGCTTATTAGGTATTCGACATTGAAAATTATGTTGGATTTATAATTCTACTACAATTAACCTAAATCCAGACAAACTTCATTTAATATACCATTCGTGTGGTTTTTGTTTACGGGTCTTGTTAACATGATAAAGAAATACGATAAATTTAGTTATTAACAACAACATTTTGCAGTGTAAAAAAAGTCAACAAAATTTATGATACAAGATACATTTTCGTTTTAAATCAAATTTCAAGGACTTTTATGCTTTACAATTCTTATAGCTTTAGAGAACAAATGCGTTACCGAAATCAAATATAGCGCTATTAAAAACTGTTGATTGTAAAACGAAACCTCCAAACGATATTAGGAGGAAGCAATTAAATACGCCTTTGCGAAACCTTCAACTTTTAATGTAATTTTCTCTCCTCTAAAAAAGTAATGAACAAAATGAAATTTTTAGAGTTGCTCGTTTCAATGTGATATCTCGATCTTATTGTTTACAGTCGCGACGAATTCCATTGACGCAATGAGCTTATCTAATGTTAATAGGAGCACAGCAACTATTTCAAGTTCGTCGAGGGACGGTAATTAACAAAGGTAAATGCTCAAACCATAATTAAACTAATTATGAGCACACTACTGTTAAGTCGTATAATATTTTTTACATAACAAATGTCCTGTCAGTCTCGTTTGAACATTTAAGTGTTGAATTATCTCTCGGACTGGTTTCTCGAATAAATTGTAAGAACGATTATCTTGAGATAATGCAGCTAAACATTTAATACAATGTGCTAAATCGTTGGTAATTAACAGCGATAAAAATTATCCGTCCAAGATTACAAGTCCCATCAAGAAAGCAATCTTGGGTGCCATTATCTGGTAACTATTTCAAAATTTCTTAAGGATCGAGCAAGGTCTACTCGTAAAAAGCTCTTCAAGCTCTTTGTATCGTTATTTGTTTGTCCTTGGGTCGTAGAATAATTGCCTAAATGATTATTTTCTCATCTTCTGCCCGACAATCTTTGAAAAAAACGATAAGCTTCTGAATTCCTAAGATTTTTCGACGAGATCTACAGTTTTTTCAGTTCACTTGCAAAACCGATGCCACCTGCTGACATTCCGAAGAACAGTGGGGGCGTTTAAGGAGTCGAGTCGTCTCCATGAAACCTCAGCCATTCGGACAATGGCTCAACACCTAATTAGACACTGGCTAGCGTTAACCCCAAGATAGGTTAGGAAAAAAAAATGCAGGCACACATCAAGAACTCCGAGTTTGACACATGATCATCTACTCGAGGAAGGGGGGGGGGGGGGAACCCAGACCTTTCAAAATTTTATTTGTTAAAATTTTTCCCTCACCCCCCCCCCCCTTGGTAGAATGATGTGACTAAGATTGCGCTTTTAGTAAATCCTGAGGAGATGAAATTTAAAACTGACATTTCCATAAAAGAAAAATGAACGCGACGAACTAATTGAGATCATTTTTTCTCTGCACGTTTCTGGAAAATAGAAAAGTTATTTAAGAGAAAATACAAATGTAGTGACACTTTAAACAAATTTCGAGGATTCATTTAAAGGCGCAGCATCGAGACTATTTTCAAACAAACATTCAAAGTTTGTAAGTGAAAATCGATATCAAAAGGTTTTATTTAAAACTACTTTCATCTAAATATTGGAATCTTAGACTTTGATATTCGATGATATTCATGTTTGGCCAATATGTAATGTTAATTTTATCAACCAGCAGAATCCTACAAAGGGATTACTCAAACGTCATTCTCAGACATGCCCAGCATTGATTCTGCAATCACAAGGAGGGTGTAAAGAAATTAAGACACGGTTTATCCGATATGTAATTCGTCAAATTACGCCAAACTTCCGGCAATGACGACCAAATTCAAAAACTGAAGCCTAAATGGATTGACGGCTTGACTGCACTTACTAATTCTTTAAATTCTGTCATTACAGAATGTAATCTAAGATTACCTCATATTTATTATACTAAACTTCAGATTTTTCAACTTTTAAAGTATTCCATAATTGTCGTATAATAAGATTCATTATTTTACACACGTTGTATTGTATAGTGTATATAGTTATAATTTTATAATGTCCATTTTACAATACAATTTGTTTATTACTGTTTAGATATAGAATCGATTTTCATCCTTTCGGACATCATCAGTATTTTCAGTTGAGATGTTTAAATGTCTTACAATGGTATTCTTTTTAAATTTTGAACAATATTTCTTCTATTCATTGTTTTTTTTTTTTTAGTTATATTGTTGTCATTATTTGGTTATAGTATTATTAGTATATATTTTATTTATATATTGTAGTTTTATTAATATAAAATATAGCATTATCTTATTTCATAAATATATGTTTAATTACAGTAATAAACCAATTGTATTGTAAAATGGACATTATAAAATTATAACCGTAGTATAATAAATAAAAAAAAAAAGTTTGCAAAAATTTCTAAACTGGGCTTCATTTAAATTAAAATCTAAGTTTAATTATATCAAAAATAAAATTATACATGCTGAATAAAGTCTATTTTTTTAATACTTTTATTAGCATGACGACTAAAAAATTTTAACAAGACTCAAGCTTGTTACTTCGAAGAGCAAACTTTTTCAGGAATATTCAAATATTTATTGTTTTATCTCCGTATTTTTAATCAGGTAATACAGAACGCACGTTATGAAATTATTGATTCCACGCAGGAATGCCTATCCTATTTTATCAGCATTCTGAATGGGCGATTCAAAATGAATTTTAGAAAACTATTTAAAAACCAAAAGATCTCGTTTGCTGGATATCTAGTGGTCATCGTTTGGGATGGTTAAGTTATTGGAATAAATTTTCGAAAGGATGGATTATCTACGAGCCATTATGGTTAGAGTGGAGGATTTCACGATAAACACGAAAGCGACAAAATAAGCTAGTGGCCAAAAAATAGGGGTATGTGTTGTTCGGCTTCCTTCTTAAGAAGGCGCTAATTGTTGAATGAACGTGTAGGCGCTCGTACCACTAGCAATAAAGACGGCGCAAGTTCCTTCTTAAAGACTGTTCACATTCTCACCTGGATAATCCTCTGCATCCTTGGAGAGATTTGAACCCGCGATCTTAAGGGATCATGGCAAAGCTGTTAATCGTTTTCCCCGAGGACATTTTGTTTTGTCCACTTTCTCAAGAGACTCCAAAAGTGCGTGTTTCAATGCGCTTTCTACAATTCAAATGAGCTTTTTTAACGTTTATAAAATTAACTTTCATGCACATAGGAAGAAGCTTTTAATTAGATTCTCGGAAAACCATTTCTTATATAATCCGAAACTACACTATAAACTTATCTTGGAAATCAATTTAAGGACTGAGATAAATAAAATAACAGAAACCAAAAGGATTATCGATAATCAATGTGAAAATATGCCCATACATTTCAATTATCAACTATACAATTGATTCAATTAGTTCAAAAAAACGGAAATCCTGGGGGGGGGAAAAAAAAAAAATAAAAAAAATTACAGGTTTCTATTTTTTTCAGTTATAAAATACGATACGTTAGAGGGGGAGAGGGTGGAAATGTGCCCTTTGAAGATACCTATTACCTACCAAAAAATCTGTTTGCACCTCAAACTTGAACGTTATGAATTTGTCCGTTTGCGATTTGATTGGCAAATAACGGGCTATTTAGCTTTTTAGCATTGTGACCACTGAATTTTTAAATGCAATTTTGTATATGAATTTCCTTGACAGGTACTTCTTAGCAGATTTCTAACTCCTTCAAATTTGCTAGTGAATTTCAAGTGTTATATTTCAAATTCAAACAGAGTTTAAAACTTATTTTGCACTTTAAGCAATTATAGGGTAGAATTGAAAACTTATTTCAGCGTTCTGTATCTAGAACTCCAGGCGGAATTTAGCTTTAAAAAAAGATTCTAAATATAGAATGCTGACTGGAAAAGAAAAGAAAAAAAAGCATCGTGAAGAGGATGAAGGTATATCGCCACCGGGCGACTCTTCACTGGAAGTTACCTATCTATTCTTATGGCAGACAAGTTTAGCTGCTCTTACATTATCTCGAGAACCTTTCTCCCATTATCCAACCCAAACAACTTAATATTAATCGATATCTATAAATTCTATAACATAATAGTTGATTTTATAGCTCCGGTTTTATAGCCACTACAAAACCAATTACAAGTTTTTCAACGAAATTCGCGTCAAACTCCGGCATCCAGACGAGGGGGAGTCGGGGGTGAGACGGCCCCGGGGCATCGTCACTCAGATGAGTGGAGGAAGCAATTAAATGCATTGGATTTAATTAACTACACGATGACGAATTCCCCGTGTTCAGTCGGTACGATTGTGCACGAAAAAAATAATCGCATCGAGATCACTGAACGACCTGATGAGATACTTCCCATGGCCATGAACTTGAAGATCGCGACAACGCACGATGGACTTACCACTTGCTGCCGTTTGCACCTTTAAGGCAAGCATGCATGCACGCATAACCATTCCAGAGACGATGGCTAGTGCCTCTTCCATGCATTTTTTTTAATCCCTCCTGAGATGTGAGAGATAAACAGATCTCGATAAGGTATCGTTAATAAAAAAAAAAGAATTGAAGAAATCCCAAATCTTGCCTAAAGCTTAGTTAACATGGACCTCATTAATTTTTTCCCTTTAAAAACGCCCAAAAATTCACTGAGCGTTGAAATTCAGTGTCACTGGAAGAGACCAATGAAATGGATGAGGTAATCAGGAGAGGAAAGGTCGTCGATCGTCGACTCGTCCCGTTGGGTTTTCCTTGGCTTTACACCGCAACAGCGCCCTTGTCCCCGTTCTATATGCATGCAGAACGATTACACAACGGACGGCTGACCGATAGAGATCTCGTCTCGTAATAAATACTTTTGCTTATTAGAAAGAAATAGTGTCGCTTTAGATGACCTAAAATAAAATTCATTTTCTATAGGACAGCACCGAAGAATTATTAAGATAACTTTTGAGTAATTGCATTTTTCAAGGTGCCACTCCGACTCTTGAAGCATCATCCCAAAATCTCGTTTTTAAAGTAAAAATTGAGTAAACTAATTTCGTACATAGTGAATTTATCTTTCTTACCTGATCAAAAAAATAATTATCCTTTAAGTTGTTTTTTGATTTCAAACTAATTCTTTTAAAAAGATGGTCTGACAGCCTCTGGCACTTGGCATTTACTTATAATTAAAAAATCAAAACTCTTCAGGCGCATAATAACCTAATTCTTATTTTATAAGATCCAAAAAACTTTAATATGTATTGCGAGAAATCTTTCTTATTGTAATATAAGGAAAAACTTATTTCAGCTTGATGATTTTGATAACAAGAAATAAACACTCAAAGAAAGGAATAAAAGTCTTGGTAAAAGCAACCACTGTATCCATCGCCGAACGTAGAAGAATGTTGCACGGCAAAGATCGTTCGCTCCCCATTCAAGGAATTTCCTACGTTACCAATTCAGAGAATTTATTAATGAAAAAAAAATCAAAGCCTTATTCTTAAAAAAAAATCTATTCTGAATGCAGGCATATTTAAAAAATAAAAATGGGCCTTTGTAATTTGATTTAGTAATGCATAAAATATTTTAGTACGGTCTTTAGCGAAGATATTCTTAACACCTACAGGGGGGGGGGGAAATCTCAATTGCTTTTAACAATAAATTTAAAAGCTCTGTCGCCCACAATATTTCCGGATATTGAAAGTATTTCTCCTATTTTAATTTTCCTATTATTTTATCAAATCTACCCTTTCATTAATAATACCATCGAATCTGAGCATGAGTGAGAATTATTGCCTAGACATCCGCGAGAGATTTTTTTTTTCTCCCCGTCAATATTATTAATCTGGAGTGAACATCAAGAGGTCCTAGTGAAAAGTCCACCCCTCACTTTTAAATTGTAGCGCTGACCCTTTGACCTAAAGAAATGTCCACTACTCGGAGGCAGGAATGTCTACATCAAGGTGGGGAGAAACGAGCAACGCCTACTAAGGGAAAACTCAAAAGCTTTGAACTTATTCATAGGATGAAGAACTTAATCATTACCCTATTCTATGATCAGTAATCGCGTATCGGTTCAAATTTAATTTATTGTAAGAAATGAATTCAACACGATGTTTTTAAAGCAGCACATAAATGTAATGGATAAAAAGTCAAATATAAGCTTAATGCCTCTCTACAGTGGCAATTTGTCCTAATTCTCGACCACAATTCAAACACAGGATTATTAAACTCAAAGGAGTCTAATAAATTTGCATTATTAAAAAAAAGAAAAACAAAAAAGTGTGCGTTCTTCGACGCATATCAAACCGGTTCAGTGAGTTAAACGTTCCTCACTCAACGTGAAAAATTTTAGAAAGCGAGGAGAGATACCATGAGGGGGATTGACTTTTTCACGGAACAACTAAGTCGGCAAAAAACCAACTGCACTAAAGTGGCCTGAACTTAAAACCGAATTGTTCACTTTAAAATTGCAAAAATACACTGAACGTGAAATGCAAGCGATTTTTCAGTTTACAAAAACCTATTGAAACGTTGTCCACCAATGTGAATTTCTTCTTGATCAAAGCAAAATGGTTATCAGTTATATTGCGATAAATTGTCTTCAATGACTTTCATCTTTTTTGATGTTGTAAGAAATAAAATGATCACTGAACTCCTCGAATTGTGCACGGTTGGGAAATTCAAACGATTAAGATTTACGTGGGGGAAAAAATAATTTCTCTCGCGGAGCCGCACGAAGAACCGACGGAAGAATCAAAGGAGACGGGGGGAGGTGGGGGTGAATAGAGGCAAGCGGTGAGAGGAATGGAGAAAGAGACGAACAGCCGGTGGAAATGTGAAATTAGGTGACATTGTTTCTTCCAATGAATATTAGCTTTTTTTGTTTTGAATTTAAGAAATAAATTCTCATTTCATTTCAGAAAATTCCCCCAACTTTTTTTTAATATAAATTCTTATACGAGAGACAGTCGCTTTCAAAATACATTGAGGTGTTTGCTTGCACACCTGTATAACAATGGGCCAAACCCTCAAATATTTTATTTTATGTTATTTACATATTCTCTTTTTGTCCATTTCTGAAGCAAATTTCACTAATAAATCCAGAAGCAAACTCTGTATTATATTTTCCCAACATATTTAATAAATCTAACTATTGTAATCAGCTTATCAAAAAAAAATGAATTTAATCTAAATTTTTAAATCACGAACTTGGGTCACGTTATTTGAAACTAATTTGAAAACGAATATAGCAACAAAAACAATGGTAGGCATTCGAACAGCCAGTTTTATCTACAAGCTACATAAACCCAAATTCAACGCTGAAGGTTCAACTATTAGCATAATGACCCAGAACATCGCGTTGAAATGGAGCCGCCTCACTATTCAGGTGAAAAATCACCTCTCGCCCTGCTCGCAAAGAACCAAGACGCTACCTCGACTTCTCAATCCTTCCATATCTCTTTCTGTAATACTTTCTTGACTTAACAAAGAAAATACCATTGTTAAGGATCTTTTCCCCAACTCCAAAGAAACCGTTCGTTTTCTTACCTTGATTGAAGGGTTGGAGCGTAATACTCAAGGAACTGCAGTAAGACGCCGCTACCGCCATGCTCGCACCTCGTGTCGGCTACTTGTCAATTGCGACTGCCGTCAGACACCACACATTCACACACCCCGACCGCTTCCGCTTTCTTCAGCTACCACGTGATCTGACTCTACCCTCAAACGTAGTGACTCGCCTGTATTCGACTCTCCTGTGGCCAGGTGAGAAGGCGACGACGTCACTCGAGAGGCGTTCGGTGCAAAAGTGGGACGGACGATTCCGTCTTTCCACTAATTGGCTAATAATACACACACATGCATACAGGTTACCATTATCCTCGCAAATAATCTGCGTTTAAAACTCCGATTAATAATACGGCCTTTAAATAAAGAGCCTTAGATAAAAGAACTATTTAAGTTCCCATTCTTGAAATATGTTATTTTAAAATAGATAATTAAAAATAAATAGAGTTTAGAAAGCGATTCTTGGAGAAAAAAATTTCCTTTGCGAATTTATTTTCTGTTGCTCTAATAGTGATGGCTATTTCCCCTGGATATCATTACGTCCCATTAAGAATAATTTCCTTTACCGTTTATTACATCATTAAAACGCCAATAAGAAACGACGTTGATGGACTTTTTAAGGAAGCTGCACAACTACTATAGATGTTAAACGCTCACAATTACGTTGAATAGGAGAGAGAATTTTAAAAAGCAACAATTTGTAATTACGACGGAATCGCATTTCGACATAGAAATTATGAGAATACAACCTACCTCTTTTGAAGATCGCTGAGGGGTATAAATCAGTCTTAACAACAGTGTTTTGAAAAACGTCGAATGTGTTGGAACCAAAGGAACTTCACGGAAAAAGATACACAAGAAACTCAACCAAAAGGAAACTGACAAACACTGAGGCGAGGAAGAAATCAGGAGTAAAAAGTGGTGGGGAGGAAGAGAAGAGGGAAATTTGTATGTTAAAACACTTTTTTGGTTAAAATCCATAAAGATCGTGACGGAGGAAGTTTGAACGGATATTGAGAAAGTGATTGATTCGTCAATGTATCCTGGAAGTATAAACTCAAATAAAATCATTTGGACGTACTTTCCCGTCTGTGTGCCTGAATTTAAACATGGCGTCATCCATGACTAATGCATGGTCTTTCCTGTACAATTTGCTAGGCAGGTTTAAGAAGATACAAAAACCTGGTTACTCCTGATTGTTTAATCTATAAACAATACACCTTTCATTGAAACCATTTATTTAGGTCTACGTCACTTTCTAAATGGATCTCGTAAATTTTTCAATTTCTTGTTTGTTTACTTGAATAAAACTTCTAATTCTTAGAAGAATATGCATTAGAGATGAATTTATAACAGATCCACCTATTGTGTAAAACCTATTTGGTTTAGAACTAGTTACTGCATAATTAAAACAAGTCCTCCATTATTGGTAATACTTAATTATGGAATGCATAAACACGTACTTCAGCTTTAATCCAAAAGAGGAGCTGAAAGATTTCTTTTATTAATTACGTAATAATCATTTATCCGAATTTTGACCCCATATTCCATCAATTCTATAAGCCTCTTAAATTAGCCTTAATTACAATTGCAAATGGACAATTTTCTAAGAAGTTTTCCATTTGTCATAAAATTTGCATAATATTTCAGTCTAAAAAAATAATTTTTAAAGTTTTCATTAGTAAAATTCCATCACATAAAATGAAAACTTTTAAAAGGTTTCAAAAATTAAATTCTTCATTTTTCTGGAAATTTATAGTAAAAACTAATGGATGATTCGAATTCGTGATCTTAAATAGAAGATGGCTAAATATTTTTTATGCATAGAATTTATAAATAAAAACTGCGTGTTCGATCATAAGGTAAAACATTTTATTATTTGAGACTACCATTGAATTATTATTAGTGCATTTCTATTAATTAAATAAACGATTGCTGCGATGTTTTCAAGTAATTTTAGGATTTCTATAAATAGAAAAGATTAATCCTAAAATAAAATCTAAAATATAAAATAATGACTCTATTTGATTTACGTTCTAGAGCAATTGCTTATTCTGCTTTGGAGTCAAGTAACTACTGAGTGGATTAAATATATAAAATTTTAGCATACATTACGCTTGGCGTGATTATAAAAATCTCACTGTTTTTTATTAACCATCAAAGCAAATTTCTAACCCAGAATGGAGGGGAGGTCATAGATAATCCGTGACAGTAACTTCTCAATCGTGAATGTAGGTAAAATTGATATCGATTTCAGAGTTCTCCCTAATGAAAAACTTGAAGGTTTCCATTGTAGATGCACAACACAATTGTTTGGCCCGTTGAGGTCTTTCGCTATTATCTGATTTTATTTTCTGAAAAACGAAATTGAATTATGTTCTCGCCCGTTTCTCTATCTGGCTTTCTTCAAGAAAGATCGCCTCCTCGCCTTATTTTTAAAGGACCAGGAAGTAAGAGAAAAGTTTAGGCGAGATAAGAAAAGCCGGCGAGTGGCACCAGTTATAAATTCTTTTGATTGGAATCGCTGTGGTTCCTCCCAAATGAGGGAGTTTCCTGGCGCTTTCTTCCTGCGAGATTCCTTCCTTTTCTTCCTTCCATCTACAGATGGGGAATTTTTTTAAAAAACGCTCACAAACACAATAGTCTAATATTCTTTCTTCTCAAATAGCTGGTGGTATATAGCTTGAACAGAAATTGGTAACGAGGAAAACATTTTCAGTTATATTTAGGCCCATTTCAAAAAATCCAATGAATTTGACACCGTTTTTCGATAGTAGTTCTCTCTGAATTCTATTGTCTTCTTTCTCCCTCCTCCCTCCTTTGCCTTTGTCGAAGATCATTGGGTTACATCACGACTTTATTGATTATAATTATAATACATGCCTTATATATTTCGACAACAAAGATGCCTATCAATCAAATATGAAATCTATTAGTAGAAATGATAAGGAAAACTGGAGAGCATGGACTTTTTACAGAACTAATTTATTATTTTATAAATATTTTCGCGTCCACATAGAATACAGATTTTCTGTCATCGTTATAAGGAAAATGCTCGAAATGTGAACTAAATCTTAAATGCAAACTAACTACGCGTTACCTTTTGAAAATCCCTAACGTGACTTTAAATGCAAACGTTATTAAGTAAATATGTCATATTTTAAGCAACCTAACTCAAGGATTGCTTGGCATCAATAAAAATGCGTGCATGTTTTCATTTTTGTTTTATTTATAGAATTAGAAATGCTTAATGCTGCTAAAAACTAAGAGAAGACTGCTCATCGATTAAAAAATAAAAAAATTAAAATGCACTCTGAAAACCCAGTTTTATTCCTGAAAACGTGCGACATTAATCGGACTCATTAAACCTCAATTAAAAAAAATTGCGTTAAGCACTGTATATAAAATCATGTTTTCCTTAAATTGAATAAAAGGGGTTGTTGGCGTTTGATTTAATTTTTTTGAGTTCGGTATAATTAAAAATGAGGATATCATTAGATTTTCAAAACCTCGATTTTTAACACAAATTTAAGTTCATTAGGCCTTAAGCAAAGCAAGTTTGCACAATAAAAATTAAAAATAAGGAGAAAAGATGAAGAGAGAAAAATCATATGAAATGTGAGAAAAAATCTTACAAATTCCTGTGTTTTAGCAAGAAAAATGTGTCATCTTTTTTTTGAGTGTTCTTTCTCCCTTCAATTAAATAAGTAGGATCAGCTTTATTTTTTTTTTTAAAGAAAACAACAATAAAAAAACCTTCAGAAGAAAAAAAAAAGGACCTGGGGAGGGAACTGTAAACTTTTTTTATTTCGTCAACATATATTTTTTGCGAAAACACAACGTATATGTATTGGAAAGTCGCTTATTAATAATATAATGAATCAAGTTTTTAAGAGAAACGCACAATCATTTTAATTTAATAAAAGAAATAATTTAATTTATCTTTGTTTTAAATATAAACTGAATTCAAAGTTATTTCAAATATACAGAGCTTTTGATAAAAATAAAAACTCAGCAGCGTTGGCAGCAGCATAAAAGTTGCTTATTGCAGATTATTTACGATTGTAATTACGCTTTTATAATTAATGTCGTCTTGAATAGGTGGGTCATTTCTGTAAACTGATCCACAATAAAAGAGAATCGTTTGAGAACCGATTATGTTAGGGAATGGAAGATGGCATTCAGTTGTATAAGACAGTTCCTTCGAATGAGGGTAGTACTATTGTTCTACAGATGCAGCAACGTTTAAGTCTCCTTTAAGAGTGCATTCACCGTTAACCTTGTTTTCAAGAAGAATTCGTTTGCGAACGTCGGATTACGGACGGCTTCACGAGGAAAAGAAAAATAAGTAAATAAATAAAAAAAGATGACGACTAAATGTCTAATGAAAATAATCTCCAAGAATTATTAAGGTTTTCAAAGGCTTTTAAAACCTATGTCTATAATAGTTGTGGATGATATAAATAAAGGGAAACTCAGAAAAATTTATAATGAAAAGTGTATTATAATAATTGCCTAGAAATGCTGAAATCAATAATCCCTGCTGCAAAAGTAATATTGTATCTAAAGATAGAGAAGGGGAAAAAATAAGAAGAGAAAGGGGGTAGGGAAGGGGAAAGAAAGGCAGAGAAGTACCTGGAAGAGCAGAAGACAGTATGGTGGCGGGTTGGCAGTGATGTCAACGCCTACGTCTTTCTCCCTCCAGTGTCAAGGGCAAATAGGCACAGGAATCCGGATTTTATTTCATAAAAACTTTCAACAAGTTCACTCGTCTAAGTCGAGTAGTTACCTTTAATTACTGTGACCATCATTTGTAACTAATACAGCATGATGGAGTGAATGCGTACACTTAAATTATTTCCAGTTCAAGCAATTATTCCTCTCAGTTCATTAATTAAATAAAGGAATACAAGAAATTTTATACAATGTCGTTTAAATTTTTTCTGAACTTCATCACAAAACGAATATTCATTTCCCCCCCTCTTATTATCATTACTGTCATTTCTCATATTTAGCTTCTAGAACATTTGAAAGGAAATGTAAAATTCCTTTTTCCATATCTAGTTTGTTTTTTTTTTCTTGTTGAACAGACTATAGGTCTTTCTTATCTTATCGTGCAACATATCGAACTACAATTACCGGGATTTATTATTCCATTTTTATTTTATTTTCCTCCTTTGAACAGCCAGGAAGCAATGCCCACCTACTATTTGTTTCTCTCTCAATAGCTTTATTTAACTAACAAGCATAAAAAAATAAAAACAATGAAAAAGAGGAAATAATGAGTGGTCACTTTCTTATTAAAGTGCCTCAGGAACCATACTTAATGGATAGTTTTCTTGTAATTACTTATTCAAATGCAATGGCTCAGTTAACTGATTTGTTTATTTTAACTCACACTTATGAGTCATTATTTATAGCCACTCGTATTGCGTAAAGTGTTTCTAAATTTAAAATAATATGCGGGATTTTCTAAATAGAAGAATAAATAAACGGATTAAGGAAACGATCAACAACCGATAATATATAACCTTTTCCAAACTTCCTACTAGAAAATAAAATGTAAAAATAAACCTCAAGTACAATGACTATGTATTATTTTGAAATTCTAACGAAATACATGTACATGCAACGTCAAAAGCTGGCATATTCGATTACAAATATATTTTAATATAGGAGAGAAAGTGGTAAGACCCTGAGAAAAGCTGACGTTTCGGATAGAGACTATCCTTTGTCAAAGCAACATATAAAAGTAATAAATAAAGAGCTTTAAATAATATTTTAGTAAAGAGCTTTAAATATTTACTAAACCGTCTTCTATTAATGAAGTTTAGATTAGCAAATCCAAACTGCCAAAAAGTTTTTAGAATCAAAACTACATCTACCCAATAATACTTAGGTAATTTTATGGGTTAATAATTCTATGGAAGATGTAAATAACATATTGTTGACAAGGTTCAAAATATGTTAATATATTTATATCCTCAAGATAAACATATCGCATGTAAGCATTTTACATTTCTACAAAAAATCAAAATCGCACCCTTTTATGACGTACATGTCCGTCTTCAGTTTTTGGCTTTAAACTTTAAATGAAACATCGCTTGCGGCACAAAATGAAAGTTTGGTAAGAAGTTGGCATCGGTTACATAAAGAAGATAGTGTCGCTTTAGTAAAAGAACAAGCAAGACTTCTTGCGATGATGACTATTAAATGTTAGTAAAGCATTTGCTTATTATTTTAAGGCCGCCTTGAGGAAAAATGTTTAAGGAAGTCAGTACTAAATGAGTTTCAAAACGCAATCCTACGCATTTTCGTCGTTTCTTCAACAGACATGGAAGGAACGAGTCGCTGGATTTTCCCTTCTTCCCATTGTCTTCTTCGTGTTTGATTCTTTAAAAAACAAATTTATTTACAGGAGGAAGTAAAATAGCTTGCTTTAGAGGTAAAGCTCAATATTCTTTGAGCACTTTTGGAAATCCAAGCTTTATTTTTAAATTTATATTTCTTTCTTATAGAAGAATTTAAAAACACTAATTAAAAATAATAATACAAATTCTAAAATTTTCAAAGTATTTTAGAAATGTACTGCTTTCATTTATTGAGACATATTAATTTTATTTCTTTATTTATTCTTACTGAGTTTTACGTATTTTTTTCAGTGAAAAGCATATTTAAAAACAGATCGTTTATTTAAAAATTACAATTTTTTAAAACTTCATTTCATATAATTTTTCAAAAATATCACGAATTGAAAAAGCACTGACAACTCAAGATTCGCTTTAACATTTTTTTTTTATCATCAAGGATTACTGGAGAAGCCTTCACTAAACAAGTTAAAAAAAAGTCTGATCTTATTAGCCTATAATACGATTTGCAAAACTTATGAAATCTTACGGAATCTCAAAAAAATGAGTCATTGAGAATAAATAAAGAAATAAAACTAATTTCGATTTTTAAATTCCAATAAAAGCTAAGGCTTATGTTATTTCATAATTCAGGGAAAAAGTGGAGGGAAGATATCTAACTTCTAATTCAATATATGCAATAACAAGAAATGGGAATGAGAAAAGGGTGCAATCGTATGCCACGCCGCTTCAACAAATAATGGATTCAGCTCTTAAAAATTTGCCTTTAAAAATTCCGCTAAACAAAACAGAAAACATATGCCCTCTCTCTATATATTCTAGATTCTAGAATGGTAATACCATTAATACGATAGTGTTCATATAATTCTAGAGAACAAAAAAAATATTTCAAAAAACTTACTCGATAAGACTTCAGTTACAATTGCAAGATAAATAAAGCAGTAAATAGGTTTATATTGTAAATAGTCTATGAATTTACACAACATTGCTACATCTTATCCAATTAATAAATCACTTTCATTCTATTCTGCCATAGAATGACGTCATCGTTGAATATGAATATAGAGGCGATTTTACAATCAATTAAATCGCATAAAACCTCCTTTTTACTTGCGTGCGTCCATCGGAAATATTCTGGTCACCAGGTGAAAGTTCATTCCACGTCAAGTAAAGTGAAAGTGCTCTCAATCGTTATGCAACTCATTTTTCGAACAGTATGGTAGAGTTACATAAATATTCGAATACTTCTCAACTCTCTCTATAAATATCCTATAGGGTTGAGATCTGGTAATTTTGTAGCCCACAAAGCATCGTGAACCCTGCCCACAACATCGCATCCCATCTCTGGCATCTTTTCTTCTCGTTTGGATCCTGGCGCATATGATGCACTCGGTGTTGTGACGCACAGGTTTTCGCTACAGCATTAAAGTTATGCTTATCTGTGATTTCTGCTATAGCAGCCCTTTTTGTGGGCACTAGAGACGTAACTTTTCGTTTACCTCGAATATCGATAAGTCTTGGGCCCAATATCCTATTGCCGGGTTCGTCGTTTTTTCCTTATTTGGAAGTACTGCCAGAAAATTTTCCAAAACTGAATAGGAACATCACACAAATCTTTCCATTGCAGAGATGCTCCGATCCAATCATCTGGCCATGAAAGTGTAATCCTTATTATAATTACTCAAATTTTTCAGCTTGACCATACATTTTACATCTCTTACATCATCATCCGAAACATGATCCAGTCATCCAAATTATATCAAAAATGTCGTCTTCTTATGTTGCACTCAATTTTTATTCCAATTCGTTAAGATGGCAACAACATTATATACAGATTTTTTCCCACAACCTGATAAATTGATTTTATACTACTTCCTAATGTAGCTACGCGAAAACGCAGTATAAATCAGCCGTCCTCTAACGTGCTTCCTAAATAACTAATTAATTAATTTGGCCCAAAAGTTCAGGGTATCTCATTTGAAATGCCCTAATTTCAATGGCCACGTAAAAATCAGAAAGTGAATTTATCTTACATGTCATATGAAACTTTCGTTCTTTACATTTGAAAGTTTCTGCCTGGAATTTTACATCATTGTCCGTAGCGTTTCAGGTACGTTGTTGCCAGTGGAAGAAAAATTGACCTCTCCATAGAAAAAGGTGCAAATTGTAGTTTACTAAGCCGAGTTTAAGTCGACTGTTTCAGTGCAGCGAGAATATCACCGTATTTATCACAAAGCAGCACCAAGAACTAATGAAAATAAAGAAATGGTAAAGGCAATTTCTGGACGCTGGATCTGTGCTGCAGAGATATGGAGGAGGCAGAACTTGAAAAGGACTTGAAAGACCTGCGGTCATCAATTGTTAACGCTATCGCTAATATCATTCCTGAAATGTCACAACTTTCCAATTGACTTTTTTTTTCCTATCTCTTACGGTTTTCATTATGCATTAAATTTGGCCTTGAAATTAAATGTGAAGGTCAAAATTAAGATCAATGTTAAAAAGCCCACACTCCTGATATGATAGGAGATAATTTTTTCGAAATCTTGAAATTCCCATTAATTATTGAGATATTGACTGGTAACAACTTTTTGAACGCCCTGTATATGGAGGTCTGATGATCATTGTCTACAAACTTAGACATATATATATAAGATAAAATTGCTATATAAATAACAAAATACGCAATAAATATTTACTTGTAACAAAATGAAATCAGGGCGTATATGAAAATCCTGTAAATTAAAATAAAAGCCAGCTAAAAAAAAAAAAAGAAAACCCTAAAAGAGCATAATTAGCAATAGAAAGACTAGTTCTTACAATTAGAATTTAATAAATTAAACTTCCAATAACACGAATATCCTGGTTATCTCGATTTGTTCCATATTCCTCCTGAACAAACGAGCCTTGTCTTCTCTACATCTTTCGCACACATCATTCAGTCTCAAGCGTAGTCCTTTTTCGCTTTCAGAAAGAAGAACAGTGTCATCTGCATATGTTAAAACAGCACGTTTATTATTCATCGATCACTTTCACACAAAGCCTCTTTCACTGCATCCTCCTTCCTCATACATGCATAAACAAGAAAATATCAAAAATCCTCGTCTAATTCCTTTAATATTAAATCCCCAACATTTTTTCTAATTATAACCCAAAACAAAAAGGAGGTAATACCCTTTTTACTCCGTTTTAACCAAGATGTAGGAATTGGAGCCCTCCACCTATTCATGCAGCTTTTACATTTTGATTAGGTTATAAAAGAAATAAATACAATGTACATGGTCGTGCGCCAATGCTGTATTGTCGATACGACTGTAGATATCGAAAGCAGGAACTGTGGCAAAAAACAATCAAATCAACATAGTAGACTGCTGAGCCAACACCTTCTAGGCACAAGGCCTCGGCACGGAAGATTCTAACGTCAAACAGTTGGCCTTACTGCCTACTGTATGACGTCAGAGTCTTCCGTGTCGAGGCCTTGTGTCTAGAAGGTGTTGGCTGAGCTCTTTAACCAGAAAGAAAAAGAGTTTTCTACAAGAAAGGCGTATAAAGGAAAGTTGTAAAGATTTTGAAGAAAAACTGTTATGTTTTACAATTGTTAATAATATTAAAAAAATTTAGCAAATCTATTATAATAAATAATTGGAGATTACATATTGATTAAATAAACCAATCAGAAATAGGAACTATTGCTAGCTTCTTTTATTTCTTTTGTTTGTTCGCTTGCGTCAACTTTTTAAAAAATTTCGAAGTACATGTAATATCCAAACTTCTAGATCCGAAGAGATTAATTAAAAGAGAAAACTAGGAATCATAGTGCGAGTTAAAATATACGAGGGTTATTCGTAAAGTAAGACCGTTTTGCAATAAAAACAAAACTACTATATACAGGGTGTCCCGTAAGTCGTGGTCGTAAATTTAATGGTATGCATATTCAATAGCAAGGAACAAAAAACTCCCTATGAACATAAGTCGAACAACACACCGTTTCCCCAGTTCACCAGCTTAGACAGAAGATACCGTTGGGTTCGCTGTCTGAACAAAACACCGTTTGCACAGTGCCGTGCGAAATAATAGTGTCATCCTGTTTTAGCTATTCCACTGCAAAGGTCCGCATCATCGAAGAAAACAGTGCCATTTTGAACTGCTGGGTTTCAAACAGGTGTCCCCGTAAAATCTTTGCATTCCCCGAAAGATTTCCACTCTTTGCGTGTCTTCCTTAAACAGAAATTGAATCCATATCGTTAGGCACGCTTGGATTTATTTTTGACACAGTGCTGTTGGAAAAGCTCTTCTCATTTACCACACCGAAGCCTGAGCACATGACGCACCGTTTTATTGTCGTCCACCGCGTCAAATATTCGAATCTCACAGTTTATGTTTCATTTGAACTGTCTACATTCAATTCCTTTATAGTGAACCAACTTGGCCCGGAAGTTCGCTACAAAGTTGAATCGGATTCAAGATATTTGGTTTACTACATCCGAAGTTCGCTAAAACTGATTTGAGAATGAACCGAAGTTCAATAAAACCGAATGAACCATTTCAGGAATAAATAATTAGAAATAAACCTCCGGGGCTGTTGGTTTTTCATATTTCAGGATTACTTGATCAACATCGGCTCGATCAACAATCCTATTGTTTTCTGTTGTTCATTACGTTACTAAGGTTGATTTCCTTAAATTAAACATTTATATTTAGGTATTATAATTTTAACCACTCAAGTAGATTATAAAGTACTCCTATAAAACAAATCTTTACAATCCGATGGTCTCTTCATAAATCTCATTGAGAACACAAAACCATTCTAAAGATGAAGCTGTTGTCTTTGGACTATTCGTAACCTCAGGGCTGTTCAGTGTCGGCGGTAGCTCAATTGGTTAGAGCAGTGCCAGCGATAAGCATGGTTTCTGGTTCGAGTCCAGGTTGCGGAATTTTTCCTTCCTTTATTATATTATTGAAGTGTGATCTTCAGTTTGTCATTTTCTATATTTATTATTTGTATATGTTAAGGTGAATGACCGAAATATAGTGATTGTCAAAACTTACCAGTGATTGTCGACAGCTACCACAGATTTTAGTGAATCTTGTAAAGAATGAATTAATGCAAGTTTTCTGCAAATTTCCGCACATTCATTGGTGAATGTCGACATTCCCAAGCAACCATTAGTGAATGACCGAATTTAGTGAAAAGCTTTCAAAGTAGTATAAAATATTTTTATTGTACCTACAAACGGTAACCAAAAAATAATGAATATAACAAAGGTGGCCATTAACAAAAAACTATGCGGTAATGAAAAACAAGGCAGTTACTGCAATCAGTTATTACGGAAAACTTCACTTATTACAGCAACTCAGACTACCATGACACTTTGAATTGCAAAGTAGGACTTTATTTTTACAACTCCATTTATTGGTGGAACATCTCTTCTAACAGTTACAAAGTTTGTAACCCTGACCACCACTTTTGGCCTGCAGTATACTTCTATAGAAACCTCGCACAACGAATCTCCTGGGCTGAAACATCTTCAACAGAAACTAATTTTCTTTGCATAAAAAATTGATTGCGGATGTATATTTGCTTGAAATGTACCAATCTTGTTTCCAAGCTTGTATTTCAACAACCACAGCTAAAATGTTTCGAGGGTCGGTTCGTCCTCGGTCGACTACGGGAACTTTTACTCTAACGGTATCACCAACCTTAGCAGGTGTAAACTTTTTCTGAGTCACTTGCAACATTTTGGACTATGTGAAACAGCTGAAAATATTTGCATTTCGGAATCAACAACCTATCAATTAATAGAAGCAATTGATCTAAGGAATTTAAATGATTAATTTTAAATTTATATGTGGTCAGTCTCCTATCAACAACATCTTCAATAGACTACATCCTTTGAGTTTTCTTCCATCTCACAAGTTTCTTCATCCTTTTTCAAGATTGGTGACTTTTTTTGTTTATTTTTTTGTTTTTATTAATTTTACGATTTTCCCCATTAAAAGGAGACTGACCACATTTAAAATATAGTAGAAGCAATGTTCATGCTCAAACAAATTCAAGCATCATGGACAAAATCCAAGTTAATGAAACTTAAGCAATCAAAAACAAATGATTTTCTTACTAAAAATTAAAAAAATTATGAAATATGCTGTGTATGTTATTGTTAGATGTCATTAAAATTACGTATATATTAATTAGATCCCATCCTGTTCTTTAAAAGCACAATACATCTGTTAATTAGTTGGACATTCCCTTATGGTGGACACAGTTTATTGGAACCGTTGATGTCCAACTTAAATTGTAAAGATTTGTTTTAAAGGAGTTTTAATCCAATAATTTCATCTTCTGCGTCATTACAGTTAGCATCGAGGCTATTAGTTTCATTCAACGTATAGGCGTCGATCTCCTCAGAAGTATCCAAATCCATCGCTTGATCTGGAACATCTGGGCATATTTCACTAATGATTGCTTCAAGCTCATCTTCCCTTTGAATGGTTTCAATTCGTGAAAGAGAAAGTAATGGCGTCTGAGACCTCTTTTTGGCTTATTACCAAACATTACTTCGTACGGTGTCTGTCGTATATCTTCTTGGTAGACTATGTTCTTCACAAACCGAATAAAAAGCAAACCCTCAGACCATTTACTTGTGTTATCTCCCACCAGGCGTTAAGCATGTTCTCGATGTTCTCCCATACTGGTTTGCGATTGGCTATGGCGAGGTTTACCAGGTTGCACAATATTTACGCCATTCCACACGGAGCACATTTCAGAAATAACTTGGTTTACGAATCCTCGCCCGTTATCTGAGTGTAAGATACTTGGTACTACGAAAGAACGAAAGAAAAACTTGTAACAGACGGTACGCCACTTTCTCGGCCCTTTTTGTCTTTTGGTTTAAGTTGAATAAATTTTTTAAATTGTCTTGATACACCAATATAAATTTATAATCGCCGTTCGCATGTGACTGCAAATCAATTAAGTCCAATTGGCACCTAGAAGTAAAGAATTCAGATGACAAAGTAGGTTTCTCAACGAGCCCTTTCCACGGAGTATTTTTCTTCATTTGACACTATTTACACATGTTCAAAAATAACATTACCACTTTGTAGGTGATATTCTTATATTTCCCCTAAACGTTTTAAACGTCTGTAATCCGCGCCAGTGGTCTTTTCCTTGGAACTTCATTCAAAAATTGTCGATATTTTTCTGTACTGAGAAATAAACAATTGCCTTCGCGCGTAGATGATACTAAACTATGCACGTTTTTCATAAATTGTTCACGACAAACAAAATTAGACATTTTTGTGTCAATTTGGATCGGTCACAACAAAGCGTGATAAACCTTAAGGATATCACGAAACGAACTGCGCCATGGATATTCCACAACATTCACTGCAATCTTGGGGTATGTGTTGACAATTATCTGTGTGAGTCCGAAACTGCTTCGATGGAAATGATTTTCCGGACATTCTCCACTCGAATTGGCGTTTGTTGACAACCGCCGGCTAATGTTGACATTCACCGTTTTCGGATATTCACAGTAATATATATACATTAAATTAACTTGATTTAGAGGGAAACAACTGCTTCCTCCCTCCGACTCTCCTTGGCTGCGCCCATTATCAGATATAGCAGAAATTACCTAAACCAAGTTGTTTTTATTAATCATTTTCAATAACCTTAACTCTTTATCCTTCATGTCCATCGGAGAACTAATTGAATGATTCTTTTAAAAAAGAAAGAACTTTCCTATCAACCCAATAGTTTTATCAATTATCGATTACATTTTTCTTAAAATCTAAAATCATAATTATTATGCGTTATGTGAAATTGCATAAAGAGATAAAGGGAATTCAAACCGATGAAGTAAAACTGAAATGAAGATGGTAATTGTTTTATAAACCATTATTTGCCTAAAAGTGAGAGTCCGTTAAACAATAAAAAAAAAATTAAGATCACTCATATTTAGGACTATGGAATTATAAATTTTCATTAGGGCGTTGGGTGGGAGGAAGATAACGACCTTAAGATACAGAAAAAAAAATCTTTTTTAGCAAACTTTTTTACAAAATAACTTACAAATCTTTTTACATTGAAATACTTGGCGACAAACTCACAATTACGTATTTGAAAATTAATTTTACCATTAAGTAACAAACTGCCAAATTCATTTCACAGGACATCCTTCGTGAAGTAACGAAAGAATTTATTTCTTTGTACATGTATATCACTGTAATATTGCTTACATTGCTAAGACATTAATGTTAGACGTCGCTAATAACCAGATCTTTTAATTCATTATGAAAAAATCATGATTCGTTGGTTAATTCCAGATTGCAAGAAGTTAATTAGATAGTATCAGTTCCATTAAGGAGAAATGGTCTCCGTGGAATTTAGGTCGGAAATTTTCTACTCGACCGGCTTGTGTGTGGACAGCCAAAAAGTGGCCGTTTCTCAGCCGCCGGAGCGAAATGCTCCACCAGCAGACAATAACCTTGACCTTGTCACGGGGAGGTGCGCAATCTTCTCCCTCAACCGACGGAAATCGGGGATTAAAAAGGTCTCATTTAACTTTTTATTCGCCTCATTATAAAAGCATTCAAAAATGAAACAAACAAAAACCAGAGGGTAAACACTTACGCACATAAAAAAAAGAAACAAAGAATTATTGGCATGCGCTAGGACCTCCGTTCCCACGGAGTGGCGTCTTGATATAAAGGAATTAGAGCGAAATGGCAAAGTGAACATGTAAAGCTGTAGACACGCAGAGACTCAAAATGGCACGGATGAAAAGGAAATATAATACTCTCTTTTTTTTTCCAATAATGTACAGCTTGCGTGACCATAAGTTTTTCTTCAAACTTTTCTTCACTGAATTAGGTTAATAAAGCATTGGTGAAATAGGATCATTTCTAAAGATATTGCAGTGCAGCTATTCTGATGTAAATGCTTGTCACATTCCTAGTATTTTCGTGTTTTGTGCGATAATGATGACTTATTAAATTTAAATAACGCTGCAGGGGCAATGAAAGTTATACGAAAGGAAGTCAAATTTTACTTTCTAAGGAAGCGATTATTTATGGCAGAGATCTTTGGGTCATCATGTCTCATTAAATCTAACCATTTTTTTTTTAGAAACAAAGGAAATAAAGGTCAAAGAATGTTAAACACATACGTAAAAAATTTGTATATTAGTCACAATGCCAAATGCAGACATTCTAATTAAGGTAAGATCCTAAGTAATTAAGAACCAAATTTGTATGCGTGCTACCACATGACCAAAACAAAAACTAACTGTAATCGCTGGAAATACGATATATTAATCTCTTTTATTATATTCCTCTTTTTCCTTTTCTGTGTTGAAGATGTTAAATAACCACTAAATCTATCTGAAATTTAATCTACCAGAGGATCAGCCTATTGAGACGTTGCTTTGTTTTCCATGCTTGTTGGTAAAAGAAATACGGCGCATTTCCATCAAGTAGAAATTATAAAAATTAACATCAAAATCAATAAACATTTATACCATATTCTTATATTTAATAAAATTCTACCAGTCATTGTAGCTGTTTAATGAATTCAAGAACCTAGCTCATTAATGCATTTAATGATAGAAATTTACGACAAAGAAAACAGAAGAACTTTCTATTCATTAAAATTATGCTAACTTTCGCACAAGAATTATTATTTGATTATTTTGTAATCATTTCAATAACAATAAAATTAATTCTTCACTATTAAATCGAAATAGCAAATGACATAATTATCATTATAAATGCTGCGAGACGATCTGGTTTATTGGCTCCATTTAAGTAATAAATGCGAAAATTAGTCCACGACATACAATTCTTTTTTTTTTTTTTTTTTGCTCTTTCTTTGTGGTAGGTTAAAAAATTTAAATCCTCAAAACATTCATTCAAGAACTTAACAAAATAACAAAGATGTATGACAAATCATAATTATATAATAATTTAAATCAGGTGAATATACTAATAATAGTAATTAAGAGGGTTTTTTGTTTGCCTTTTTTAACGGCTTAACGGATTATTATTTATCGGTAGTGAAACGGCGATGGCCATCGGCGATGCGACTTTCAGCATTTCGACAAGAGCATTAGACCATGAACAATCAACTCAAGGACTGTGATTAAAAGAAAAAGGGTCATTAGAATAATTAAATTCACTTTCATTTGAAATACTATTTCTGGCCTATAAATGGAGAAAGCCGAATGGCAATGACCATGGAAATACAAAATACTATCAACAATATTCAAATATAAAACTGCTTGAAATTCTGATAGGCCATTATGAAGTTCTAATTAAAAAGGAGAACTCTATATATGAATGAAATATTCTTATCTTTCTAAATTGAGAAAAGAGGAAGAATTTTGGTGGCTATCCCTCCAAAATTACCTGTATTTTGCTTCAATCCTCGCATTTAGTCTAAACGCCTGACTATCTATCTAATCACACACTGTAACTTGAGTCAGCAGTATTGAATTTGGAATGTAGTAAATGATTAATATTTTATTTTTAAGTTAATTTCTTGTAATTTTGAATCATATATTTGCGTTAAGCACGATTGTTTTAGATCGTTAGCTCCTTAGAACTAAACCATTTAGATATCATTTTACTCAAACGAATGGCAAATATTTTGTACTAATTTTTTTAGTATTATTTTATGTTTTATTAAAAATTGTAGGTAAAAATCCACAGAGAAGCTTCGTTTCATACCTTCCAGCGTCAAAAACAAAACAAAAAAATACCAGATCGATCACAATACAAAAAGAGTAGAACATATAATTATTAATCAAACCAAATTATTAAAATAAGAGAAAACCCTACGAATAAAACTCTTTGTTCCCAATAAATCTTTATGATTTCTATCTAAATCATTAAAACATTTAATAACAGAACAAAAAAATGTCCTTTCAGTGGTTTGCTTTTTGCAATATTTAATCTCAAGTTGTTTACCATTTCTCATATCTCTGCAAAAAACACCATCAGTATTAATAATAACAAAATATTGCAATAAAACCATGATCCTATAATACACATGAAATGATGTTTCTCTTGATTATTTTATTAGATGTTAAAGATAGGATATGTGGCTAAATACGATAAAACAATTTCTATGAATAATAACTAAAAAAAAAAAAATAATAATAATAATAGCATGTCTCGTCATATACTCATTTAAATCAAGTAACAAAATTTTCCTATTTTTAATCAAAAATTAGAGAAATAAAAAGAAGAAAAAACTATTCTAATGCCAGAAATGATTTACCTTCCCTGAGAAACAGATATTACGTTAATCAGAGATATAAAATCTAATTTATCAGAAATTTTTCTGATAATAAACAAACATATACTATTCCTTAAAAACACATCGGTATAAAATTAAAATAAAAAATATTCATTGACGTAAAGTTTGAAATTTTCTTGATCTTCCTATTACTTAAAATATTTAAAAATTACAAAAAGTATCTGATATAAATTTAATTTTGCTATACGTATAATAGCAATCATCTTTCCTTAAAATTAACAGCAAAAATCTAAAATTTGGACAACACCAAAAATCTTTGAATTTATTTAAAATAAGAAATAATGTCTAATTTTTAACGCTATAGTATTGCTCTAAATTGTTGTTAAAATCAAGGTTGTAAAAAGTTTTTGATATTAACTTCTTATTAAATAGGAATAAGCTGACACTGGCCATAATTTGGGGCATTGACAAGGGAGAAAAATTCACAAATCAATTGGGAGATACAGCAGACTATTTTGAAGATACAGTTTAAGTTGTTATAAAGACAATGGTTTGTCCAATTTTTAGTTCTTCGTTGTTAATGTTGAGAAAAGATGATTGCTACTTTACATTAAATTTAAGTTATAATTGTGTACAGCGTGTCATTTATATTTTTGGAGGCCGTAGGCGCAACATCGTTAAGAGGCGCCTTGTGATAAATGTGGCCCTAATTCAGCGATTTTCAACTTTTTTACAACCGCGTACCACAAAAACAAAATAATAACAAAACACCTAAACGTTGACAACTCCTTTCCAAGTACCACCAGTTTACCGCTTGCATACTACAGGTTAAGAACCGCTGCCTTTAAAGTATTTAACAATCTCATAATAACTAATGTTTATAATTCCAAAATTATAAGATCGCAAGATCAATACGGATCGGGAACGGATCGGAAATGTTTGGAACTCTGGATAACTTGGAGGCGATCGCACGGTCCTCGGTACCGGCGACGCATCTTTCAAATGTCTGTCATATAAACTGTCGATGGTAGATTATGAACCTACAGGTCCAGAACCGCTGCCCTAATCTATTTAACAATTTCATACATAACCAATGTTTATAATTCCAAAATATTGGAATGAAAGTTTATAAAATTTTACATCGATCTTTGAAAATGTACTAATTCAATATAATCTTGAGAATTGTTCTTATATTGAATCATTTCATATCGATTATATCATTTGACGCTTTTTTTTGTAACTTGTTCAAAAATATAAATTCACATCTTCTTAACACAAGATTTAAAAAATTATTTCATTTCAATTTTCTATTTTCAAAATGCTATAGTTTCTCCTAAAATGCAATAATGCGCTAATAATTAATTTAAAACGATAATACTGCGCTAGAAAAAAAATCAATGGTCCAAACATTTTTCTTCAAATTATTAAAATGAAAAATAAAAAGATTAAGATCACCTATATCATTTAAAACATAATCATGGAACCATATAATGTATTTATATTTTTTAATTACCGAATCATCCAATTCAAAATGTTATAAATAAATTTTTTCAAATAGCAACATTATCTTTTTCGACACGCGATGGCAGCACGGCCACTGCACAACTTCCGTCGGTTGCTCTCTTGTTGCTCCTCAATAAAGATGAAACACAATATATATTTGCAAAATGTTTAATAAACAATGCTTTAAATTACTTTTCGCAGAATGCAATATTATTATTATGCTGATCTTTAAGTACTTTTGGAATTTTGTAACTATTTACATGTATTTATATAACAACGGAAGATGGTTGTTATTTATGATGCTGCCATCTGTTGCTCTAAATTATAGTGCAATTTTCTTTCGAAAATTATCGCAATAAATCTTGCGATGGCTTCCAGCGAAATTTTTCACTGAAATAAATATTTTCGATTAAAATCATTCAAAATTTCTATTTGGAAACATACAATTATTCGTTGTTAAAAGCGAATAAATTTTCTAATCGTGGTTTGGGCTTATAGTAATCAGATTCCAATAAATCTGAATCCGGCATGCCCCCCGGCGTTGGACAAAAAAAAATGGTTACTATAAAGTTTGTTATAAAAATAATAAAAAGCCTTCCTTTATAAGTGATTCTTATAAAAATATAATTCTCCAAAATTATTAGCAATGATAACGTGATATTCAAAATGATGGTAAGAAATTGTAAACTGGTTAAAAATATTATTTAAAACGTTAATCCGTTCATTATAATTTTAGTTAAAATTTACAACTCCTTTAAGTTCTGACGAGACTCCCATTAAGTAGAAAACAACAAAATTAAGCTCTTACAGAAATGTTTCTTACCCAAGCACGATCCCTTCAGGGTAAATAATAAATACAAAGATTCTGCATACGATGTAATAGCCGCATCTTTTTCCCAAGAATGTATTTATTCTATTCCATCAGATATATTTCAATGTATGGTGATGTCATTATCTTGAAGCATTTCATAACCAGGGAGAAAACTGAACAGCGTAAATATACTTATTTTATAAGAGTATCGCATACAGAAAAAGAAATATATGGTTTCTTCTTAAAGACTATTACAGCACGATTTTTGTGGAAGATTAGTCAACAGATTTTCTGATGGTTCTTCTGTCTTTACTGAATATGTGATAATTGGACATAGAGTGATAAGACCTTAAAAGCAGCTGACGAGACTATATTTCAGGAGCTTATATTTCAGGGTTCTTGTTTCTCGTCCTTCTTATTCCTCTATGCCTGTCATATGAATATGTGATAAACTTATTTTATGCATAACTAATTAGAGTAACATGGTTATCATTCGAAAAACGATTAACCTACAGATACAATGTTATATAAGTTTTAATTATTGATATTATTCAACTATGATATTATTAGTGAAAAATAAAAATTAAAAAAAAAATCAAATTACTCTTGGATTGATGTTTATAGCATCCATGGCACTATCAGGTTCTTCCTATTTCGCACTTTTATAAGAATTATCTATTATTTAAATTACACTGGCCATAATCCAACAAAATCTTCAAATTTCTATCTGTTGCTATCTTTCGGTTCAAATATCGAAAATTGATTCTCAAATGAAAATTGCTAAGAATCGAAATTAATCCTCGTGTTACGTGAAAGCAATAAAAATATCTTGCTTCTCAGGTATGAAACCAATTATTCTTTTACCCATTAGAGTAAAGTTTCCCATTTTTATACAGATTAATAGAGCCAATTAATTTTTTTTCGAGGTATTAGCTGTGGTAATGGTTACTTTTAACGAGAATTAAAACGACTATTATGATATTTTAATAAAAAGAACGCTTCTTACCGCGGGAAATGTCCAGAATGTTACTTCTTTCTTCATCTGCAGATACTTTGTCTTTGGAAGTGGACACTTGATCGCTCTCTTCGTCGTCTCCTTCTTCGTCAGACGTTGGCGAAACTTCGGAACGTACAAGAGCGGGGAGAGCGATGAAGGCATCCCCGGGCGGAGCGAGTGCCCTGCCGTCCCCTTTCACTATCCCTTGCCCTTGGGCCTTTAGATCTTCGTCTTCGTTATTAATGTGATCTTCTTCGTGGAGCCAAGTCTCTATTCGTTTACTACGAACGACTTGATTTGCAATTATTCGCTTTCTTTCTGTTTCCATGTTTTGCAAAGCGTCTTGATCAAACACTATACAGTCCTCGTCCATTATTTCTCCATCACGATTCATAGATCCATCACTCGAAATTGCAGTTTTAGAATCTGTATCCGATATAAGAAAAAATAAAAGAGAAAGATTATTAAAAGTTAATATTATAGAAAAAGTGTGCGCGCTTGTGTGTAGGTGTAATACGAGTTGATTTTGTACAAAACGACCCATAAATATCTGAAATTCTATAAAAAAAATAATATATGTGTATTAGAATTTGATATTATTCAACCATGTGATTTAAGGGATTTGATCACATGTAACTTAATTTGAAGTATAGAATTTAATTTAATTTAAAAGACGAACTTATTAGAAATAGCGTAATAAGAGCATCAATACCATATACACGTAATCCTCCTGAGAAATAGGCACCACTCCGGAAGAAGTTGAATTAAATTACCCAAATCAAATGACACTAAGCATCATTGTCTATATATACAATCTTTGCTTCGTCTACTGACATTCTTTTCACATACAGATTCACTATTCATTCAGATTTTAAAAGTTAAACCTCTTCAAGCAGGCCTGCGCTAGGCATTTTGGCGTCCTCAATGATAGACGATAAATTTTGGCGCGTAACCGTCTAGTTCGTCTAAGCCAAAATCGGTCCAGCTTCAAATATTTATTACTTAATTCCGAATTCTAAATACACGAAATTCAAGAAAAGTGTAAACGCAAGCGAAAAAGACGGGCTTCAATTTTATTTATAACCGTGAAAAGAATACACAGGTGTTCCTCGCTTTATGCGGTTCTGTGAAACAATCGCATGACACAAAATCGCGCAAAGTGAGCTCGTTTATAATTCTTTATAACTTCTCCAATGACATATCTTTTCTCCGTTTTTTTCAGTCTTGGAAGTATTTTGACCATAATCATGTTTTTCCCATAATGTTTGCTTTGCAAGACTCCAACGATAGTCTTTACTAGTTCTAACTAATTCTACACCTTCTGTTGCGATTATTATACACCTACTCTATTAATGTTTTAAAATCGCGTTATAGCGAAAAAGCGTAAAAGTGAGCTCGCGTATAGAGAGGAATACAATGAAGTGTGCATCGTCAACGCACATTAAATACATTACTGGTTAAACAAATGAATCTAGAACCCCTGGGAGAAGTATTAGTATCAAAAATGTCGTTAGCAACATTTAAAAAAGAATTCGCGAGAGATTTTTGGAAGGAATTTCAATCGTTTTGTTCACGTCGCGAAATCGGGAATCGCCCAACCGTCATGTAGAACCGATTCCATGGATATTCTAGGAAACTGAAAGTATGGAAATCAAAAGTTGTAACTTTCAATGAATCTTTTATCAAACTAGACTAATACTTCGTCATTTTCAATGCATTACCTTTTGGGAGACAAACGATTAGAAGCATCGACAGGTGAGGCCAACAAAATTAATACGGCTATAATTAATATTTGTTATTACTAATACTTCTACTGCTTCCATTAACTCATTTTACACACACACAAACCTTCTATTTACAATGATTATGTTTAGGCAGACGAACTATCGGAGAAACCAAAAATTCTGATAGTCAAAGTATATAGAGTTTTTCATTACTCTACGTCTTTTTCATGAAAATTGGGTTTTTTGTTCAATTTTTATTTATTATTCTTTGGCAGAGGGGGGGTTGAGAACGCCTATAAATTCACTAAAAAAAATTCGAGGGATTAATAACAACCATATTGGTACACCTTTTTAATGAATCTTTTTTCATATACAGGATATCCGATATAAGTATTACCAATTGGATAATAGGGAGGTTAATCATAGAGGATGGGTCGTCGCCGTACGAATTTTCTATGAATTTTATGCCACTTGTAAATTTGCTTGTTGAATGGGGAAAATTAAGTTGCACATGAACAAAATATTCACTCTTCGCAAATTGCAGCGCCCTTGTCTTATAAATAAAACGCTAGATAATAGTAATAGGTATTATCCAGTGTTTTACTTATACCAAAATCACTTCTACTCCGCGGAGTAGAAGTGATTTTGCTTATCTATATATATAAAAATAGATGTATGTATGTATGTTTATATGTATGTATATTTATTTGTCTCTTATACAAATCTACAGTTTTATTCCGATCTTGATAAAATTGTGCACACTTGACCTTCAAAGCAAGAGGAAGAGCGCTGTCTACCTGAAATTTCTCAAAAAAATTTAATAATGAGTTAAATAAATTGCGCAGTTTTTTTCCTTCAAAAAGAGCTTTTGTTTTTGAGCTCAGGAATCTCTTTCCACTTTGACTATCTATCAATCTTTCATTCCTTTTTTATTGTTGGGGCTGTTTTATGTGCTTAGAGCTCAAGAATCTCTTTCCACTTTCACTCTCTGTCACTCATTCATTCCTTTTCATCGTTAGCGAGGGGGAGGGTATGAGCGAATGTTGAGCGGGACAACAGTGAAAAACAAAAAAGAACAGTGTGAACAGAAGCAATAATTTAGCTTTGCTAATTTACATGCAACAATGCGAAGTTTTGAGATTGATCTTACAGTTAGTGCTAAAAAGTAACTCTCAACATGATGACTGAATGATTAAGATCAACATTCATGAATGGCTAATGAATGTTAGGCCTATTGTTAAATATGGCTAATTAATATTAGGCCTATTGTTTAAAATGCATACCTTCTTCAAATGAATGTATATATGTGGCATACCTTCTTCAAATGTGCATTTTGCATTATCGAAATTGATGATAATTTTACGCGTTATGGATTATAGATTCGGATTTATTTTGAAAAAGTAATTTCTATTTCTAATTTGTGCTATGAATCGTTTTCATAATTCGACAAAAACACGTAGTTTTAAATTTACGATCGGCCTCTACTTCAAATGGTATCTATCTATAAATCAAAATATACAATAACATATCATTTTAATAAAGAAACAAGAATATAACTCGTAAAACGATTTTCAAATATGCTGAAAAGTAGAATATAAAAATTTGTTGTTTAATATTACTGTAATATTTTTATATACAGCAATGGCGAAAACTGCATGTAAATTTACGTATTCGATTGCAGCGCTCACACAAATCTTTCCAAACGCGCGCGAAATGAGAATGAAATCCTCGCACGTCTAAATGTTTTAAACTACTGGGCCTATGTTCTTTCCCCTGCTAGATCAAAGTTATCATAAACGTCAGGAGAGAAAAACCATTGTTTCAAAACATTGCTGGGAAAAATCTTTTAAGCATTCCAAGGAGCTTTAGCTCTCACGCAAATGTAATTTTAATATCTCACTTTTACTTGCACTTGGTTTAAATAAACAGTGGAAATACCTTTGATTCTATATGCATTCACGCCATTTTAAAATATAGGCCTAACTTCAATTAGCCATTTTAACAATAGGCCTAACATTATTTAGTCATTTTAACTGTAGGCCTAACATAAATTAGCCATTTTTCACAATAGGCCTAACAATATTTAGTCATTTTAACTGTAGGCCTAACATAAATTAGCCATTTTTAACAATAGGCCTAACATTAATTAGCTATTTTGAACTATAGGCCTAACATTATTTAGTCATTTTAACTCTAGGCCTAACATAAATTATCCATTTTTTACAATAGGCCTAACTTTAATTAGCCATTTTTAACTATAAGCCTAACATTAATTAGCCATTTTTAACAATAGGCCTAACGTTAATTAGCCATTTTTAACTATAAGCCTAATATTAATTAGCCATTTTTAACTATAAGCCTAACATTAATCAGCCATTTTTAACAACAGGCCTAACATTATTTAGTCATTTTAACTATAGGCCTAACGTTATTTAGCCATTTTTAACCATCGCCCTAACATTAATTAACACATTTAACAATAGGCCTAACA